>JAECUM010000995.1:0-101106 GCA_016617855.1 Megalonaias nervosa | reverse complement strand
AATTTTATGATAGTTTTTAAGACCTCAGTTTACAATTACCTGATTGAATTATCCATCAGTTCATTCCCCTACGTAACTAATTATCGATTACTCAAGCTCGCCCTCTCTGGTTAACCCTCTCCAGCTCAACCCTATGATCGTATGTAGGTGTTTGTGGGAAACTCTGGACTTAAAGGACATTCAAGTCAGTTTGTCTACATTTCTTAAACCGTCATTGTTCAAATAAATCCCAAATGAAAGTCACAATATACTCTGATTTTATCTATAATGCTGACCTGTTATTTAGTCCATATATTTACAAAAAACCAGAATGCAGCCTGTACTACTTTGTTATTCAAGCATTTTGTGCTATTTCAATTTCAATGTTTTGTTGTTTTTTTTTCCTCCCAGAAATGCCGAAATCAGTCCACTTCATAAATCCGATGTGTTTATTCTGGTTGACTAGAAAGGCTGAGGTTGCTCTGATGGGTAAATGCTAAGACCTGCAGGTAGGTGTCACCCTTGGATACTGTTTCACCTGTGGTAATACTTTAAATAATAATTATTACGATGATTATTTAGAATAGGATGTTGACGATGATCAGAATTTATGTAACTTAATCTCTGCCATCAGAATGTATATAATTCAATCTATAACTTAGTCATATTTAAACTTTCCGTCAGTATTCTCAGTTATTTGATTTCACATCGTGAGGAATGCAAGAAGAATTAAAGCTACAGGTACATGCTGAAAACGTCAAGGTTTACAAAACAAGAATAATAATTATTATTTTTTTTTAATATGAAAATTGCTTCCAATATTGGACCTAGGGTTCGAATTTTATTTCACTGTTTGATTGCTAGGCTTTATTAAAAATTAGGACCTTATGGAAAAGCGCTTTAAACCTGCAGTGAAGACTATTTTGTAACGTGTATGTCTTTCCGTACAATCTCTCCAAGCCCAACCTACGATTAATCCATTTTACCCTACGATTATTTCAGTTCACTCAACTCTCCACGCTCACTCTACGATTAATCCATCTGACCCTTCGATTACTTCAGTTCACCCTACGATCTCTCGAAACTCACCCTACGATTACTCCAGCTCTCCCAACGTTTACTTCAGCTTACCTTACGATCTCTCGAAACTCACCCTACAGTTAGTTCATTTCGCCCTCGATCGCTCCAAGCGCACCCTACGTTTGCTCAAGCTTACCCTACGATTACTTCAGTTCACCGTACTCATCCAGCTACGATTACTTCAGTTCACCGTATTATTTATCCAGCTCATCCATTTTGAATAATTTGGAGCGCCATACTCCAGCTCGCCTTGCAATATTTTCAGCTCACACTGTGATCTCTCCAGTTCAATTTCTCCAGTTTACCCCACAATCCCTGCAGCTCGCCCTACAAACTCTCCAGCCTTACGATTTCTCGAGATCACCCTAGGATCTCTCCAACTCGTCCATCTTGAATACCTTGGCGCACTTTCATAGTCCCTAATAATTTCTCATTGTCAGATTCGTACAGCATTTCAGTATAAAACACTGCTTCAACTAGTCTGATAAATCAATCAGCCTCACATGTCTGTGTTGATCCTGATTAGATTTGTCTGCGGATGAACAAAGCAAGCTGTTATATCCATTTAAAAGTAGATATGACAATGCTGACGAAGTGGACGAGTTCACTGAGTCAAACTAGACACTTTCAACCAAGCAAGCAGACTATTGAACGTGATATCGAAAATGTCCTTCGATGGCTTGGTGACAACATACGTGGGACATGCAATACTGAAAATATAATTCTGATCATTCATACACTTAATTAGAAGAAATATTCATAAATATTCGCAACTCGAGTGATTCTGACTATGAGCCGTGCTCTCTAGAGTCAATAAAAATAGCACAGGAAGGCGTACTAAGGCCAATAGCTATCCCGTCTCTCTCAGAGACGTACCATTTTAAGTCAGTCCATGCACTAAATTCGAAAATTAAATGCAACTGCAAAAGTGAGTCTTTGTATAAAAAGCAAGAGCCCGAGAGCCAATAAGTCTATTAATAAAAAGGCCTTATTTCCCCAGGCGAGATGGACTCTCGCATCCCAGCTGCTTTTCGAACTTGTACTATTTTGAGAGACCGCTCCAGTGGCCGAAATGGTTAGAACGTCCGCCTCGGATGCGGGAGGTCGCTGGTTCGAACCCCGGCCGAGTCATACCAAAGACATAAAAATAGTATTAGCAGCTGCCGCGCTTGGGGCTCAGCATTAAGAGGTTAGTTTTACGATTGGTCGGCCCCGTGTCGGGATAATGTGACTGGGTGGGACATGATGCTACATGTCTTCGGCATGATACCCCAGTGTTAGACATCACTATAAACTGCCACACTGCAGAAATCGTAGCGATATGACTGAAAAATTTGTTAAATCTACGTTAAAAATGCAACACACACACATTTATGAGAAAATGTTTGGATTAATAGTAGGCCTAAAAGTCATGTATTTAGACATTGTCACTCTGCTAAAGAACGTGCAAGCATAAAACATGTCCTGTTTAGCTGGTAACAACAATGGCAATAATATACTTACCTTTCTGCTTCTTGAATACGTTCAAATGGCTCTTTCTTAGTTATTTTTGCTAATCAGGATTACATGGGTTTCACATGCACTTGATTCAGGGGGAAACTAACGTGTACATTCACCAATTAATTGGTGAGTGTACAAATTAGTTTCCCCCTGAATCAAGCGTCTGTGATGGGTTCCAAATATTGATCCAGAGTGCGAAACTCGGTTGCAATCCAGATACATTTCCAACAGAAATCGCATTCCAAAGGAGAATTTGCTGCACTGCACTCGAAAACGAAAAGAACTTGATATTCCCTAAAAAATAATATTTAATTCTGGTTATTACTAAGAATTTCAATTAAAGAATTTCATATTTTGTCCACCTTATGATTCCAAACTATCAGTGACAGAACTGCAACAAATGCGCAGATTACTTCATGGCCTGTTCCTCCCGCCACGTTTACATCGCACGGTATCTACCCAGCTAATAATTCCAGTCCATCACTACTATATAAGCAGAATTTAGTTGTGATCGACAGAAAAGCAAAATCCATCCATTCCAGACCAACTGGAAAAGTTGTTTCAAAGCGCAGTAATTCACAACATGACTCTAAATTTTAATTTTAAGCACACAAAAATGAGATTTCTTTTTTAAACCAATGACTGACCGCGCGATAGGCTACCAAGTTCAAAAGTCGTTGGGTGGTGCTCTGTGCGCATGAATACTGTTAATGTATACTAGTTAAACTACGCTTATTTATTTGAAATCTAACAGAAATTGAATTACTTTGTCTCTTGTAGTGTTCTTTTTATTATTAGAATGAAACGCAGATTGAGTACATAATAAGGATACTACATTAGTATAAGCAAATATGAACTCTTGTTTTTGTTTGTTTGTATTTTTTTTTCTAGGAAGACAAATAATGTAAACCCTTGACTGGGATTTCACAAACACCAACATTGATTCTATTAATCTCGCCCTGTGAACAATGACGTAATTGACATAACAATGACGTCAAATCGTTAGTTACAAAAATACTTTGTATTATGTACCTACCTGAAAAGCATCCATAATGATGATGATGATGATGATGATGATGATGATGATGATGATGATGTGTGTGTGTCTGTGTGTCTGTGTGTGTGTGTCTGTGTGTGATTGTGTGATAAAATATTATATATAATTTGAGTTCTGACGGAATATTGAACAATCTTCAATATTATATCAAGGTATCATATATTAAAAATAATACAATATATATAAAAAAAAATTATTCATAAAACTGTTTATCTCTATTCATATATATATATATATATATATATATATATATATATATATATATATATATATATATATATATATATATATATATATATATATATACAGAAGATTTGGTCACATGGCTTGACCTAGAAAAATGTGCCACTCATGGTCTTTATGGCAGCTACTTGAGAAAGAGAATTTTAACATTTTCTCTAAAACCACTTCGTTCAGCGTTATCAGATTTTCAGAAAATGTTCCATGTGACATCTTCTAGTCACGTTTTTTCATGGGGGTTTCCAATGCGACAATTTGTTTGTTACATCAATCGTGGAAACAAATTTTGACACAGTCCAACTAAGCTTGCATATTTAAGTCACAGTTTAATAAATAGTTTTTATAATTCTCACTTTTATATATAGTACAATCGTTGTATCTTTGGAGGCCTAGAAACTGTTTGCTAAGTTTTACACAACTAGGTGAAAAATGTTTGAACACAACCTAACCTTCAGATTGCTATTGTAGGAGGTCGTGACGGTGTTAATGATTTATAGCTAATTAAAGTTTCATTAAAATATCTTCAGTAGTTTAAACGTTTTCCTCGATACAATTTACAAGTGACATAATTACCGTTATCCTTGCCTTGCTGTAACGTGAACCTTATGACAAGGGACCTGGCTATGATTTGTGACACCATTCAGTCATGATATATCCATATGCAGAGTTTCACAAAAATCACCACAGCTGCTACAACGTTACAAGCTAGAAATAAAAAAATGTTAAAAAAACAGGATTGACATAAAGACTCACGGATAATTTCTTCTTGCATGCCTCAAAATGGACCGATAAAAAAACTCGCTCATGTGAACGATCAAATATAACTTCTCTTTTTACTAAAATAAATATCTGGGGAGTGTTCATGTAATTGTACTTGCTTTTGTTATTTTAATGCATATTTTAATTTTTTAAAAATGCCGTGTTGGCGAGTTCACAAATGTAGTTTAAGGGATAGTAATAAAAGGTAGTGTTTTGGATAGTACTCAAAAGTTAAGCCTATAGGTTTACGTGCAGGGGACGAGATAAAGCCAAGGACAAACTTTAACATTAGGATTCCGATAGGGTTCTATATCGCCACCACCCCACTACCCCAATGTAAAACTGCAGGGTAATATTAATTCCCGTGCGGCTCTCTTCTAACAATGCATACAATAGTAACTTTGTAGGCTCCGTGTCTCAAATTTCCCTTTCGGATCTATATCACACCAATATATACCTACGGCGAAATGTTAATTCCCGTACGGCGCTCAAGTGCCCCATTTTACAACTATGGTAACCTGTTGAATTATTGAACTTGGATGTCTGCTTTGCTTTTCTTTATTTTGTTTATAAATGTAAGCAAAATAAAAAATAAACCGAATAAAATTATTTTTTGTTTACTACAGACAAATAATACAAGTGTACATGTATTTATTATATTTGTATATTGAATGGATGTATGCTATTTTAATTCACAGTTGACTAAAGTAAAAGAAAAAAATTAAAAAAATACTTTTATTGAAATATATACATTTCTTATATTTGTATAACCATGCAATGTATACTAGTTAAAAGGTTGAACCTTTGAAATTGCTTGTATTTATTTTTCTTATATAAATTGTTTTCATTTATGCAATAATATATTTTACAATTTGTTATTTTATATCAGGCAGCTAAAACCGAAATTTATTATCATGTAGAGATACACATCCATTATCATTTGGGGAAGCGCACAACCCTCAGATAATAAATCTGATAATTCAAAACGAAATTTAATAATTTCTGTTTAGAACTTAGCATTTAAAAAATAGCAGGTAAAGGAAAATAGGCAAAAAAAAAAAAAAAAACGTCATTTAGCTAGTATTATTTCGGATTTTGTGGGCGCTCTACAGATAGTATGAACTTCTGAGAGAGTGACATGTGTATGGCGCAGTTTTTGCATTTGCAACATGCACATATGGTGAGAATGTTAGCATACTTCTCTGTTACTTTCGTGTATTTTGGCTAAAATTTCTTTGGATGTAGAACTTGTAGAAATTGTGCATGATCTAAGCTCACATCTAACCAAAATGACTGCCCCCATGTGCTCGAAAAATCATCCAGAATTAGTATAAAGTACACTTTCTTTATCAGATATTGAAATAGGGAAAATGAACGTTGAATCATAAAATATATATGAAATTTAAAAATAATGTTATCGGCTTTTTTGTACAGTTTACTTCTGAAGTCCAGGAAGTGAAAATGACAAGCGAAGCTAAGCTAGCAGGTTTTTTTTTATAGGTGCACATTTGTAGTAAGGCCAAGCTGTATACTCTATAACCCAAATGAAACCGATCATTCATATACCAAAATAAGGGAAATTAGAATTTTTGTTAACAATACCTAATATATGTAAGGTCCTTGTTTTAAATAGCCAGTATAACTAGTAAGAAAAACCTGGGAAATTATTTGTCTTTAAAAATCAAACCCTATGCAAAAATACGAAACTGTAGAGCACCATCTTAAAGCAAATATGAAACATTTGTGCTTTATTTCTTACTTTCATATAATTATATATGATTTTGTCAACAAAACGGTACATTAAAATTTATGTTATGCATAAAAAATAAGCTAATTATGCTTATTTTACTCTAGTTTATACATTATGCCTTGTGGCAGTATTATGGTCGCAGTGACCTTTATTGTGGAGAAACTAGAAGTCTTAGAACAGAGGACTGAAATCAACATAAAAAATCAAAATTGTTGCATTAAATGAAATAAAAATATAGGGAAATATTTCTTTTCATTCATTTGTAATGAAATTAAGAAAATAAACGATGACAAAGCAAATTCGCTTTCTTCTATATTCTACTGTTTAAGCAAACATTTCGCCCTTTGATCTCCACGAATCTCACCTGTTCCATTCCATTTTAAACTATAATTTATTAGTGACGTCTCTGGAATAATTGTGGCAAGTTTCATGTTCCTGTCTTTCATCATAACCTTGCTTTTTATTCTGAGAAAATGCAACGTGCATTTTTAAAATAGCTCCCCTTTCATCATTAGAGTTGGGGGTGGGCTTGTGTGGAACTTTGCAACTAATGAATACTGTTCTGTGCGGGAAATAACATCAGAATTATTTTTAAAAACTGTTTTGATGCATGCCAATTAAATATTGCAGCTATAAATCCAAATCAAATCATACAACAATAATACCTACCGGTATGTGATCTTTATGGGGGCGCTCTACAGATAGTATGAATTTCCGATGTGAAGTGTGTGCATTTGCAACATGCACAATGGAGAGAATTTTGGCATTACCTGTTACTTTTTTGTACTGTGGTTGAAATTTCTTTAGATATTATACTTGTGGAAATTGTACATGATGTAAACACACAGCTAACCAAAATGACTGCTCCCATGTGCTCGAAAAATCATCCCAAATTAGTATAAAGTACACTTTAGCAGTTATTAAAATAGGGAAAATTGATCTGGCCAGACTAGACGATACCAGCTTCTGGAAGTGCAATGAATGAATTACCAAGTATAGAAAATGTCAAAATAAAGTTACTGGCTCTTTGTTGCTTTTCACGATTTACCTCTGAATTCCAGGAAGTGAAAATGGCCAAGCGGAGCTAGCAGTTTCTTTTTAAAAGGTGCACATCTGAAGTAAGACCAAACTGTATACTCTATAATCCAAATTACACCAATCAATCATGCACCAAAACAGATTGAATTAGAAGTTCTTTGAACAATACCTAATATACAAGTTGTTTTTTGTTTGTTTGTTTGTTACTTCTTTTTTTTTTTTTTTTGTTTTGCTTTTTTTCTAAAACTAGCCAGTATATCCAAGGAGAAAAACCGGGGAAATTTGTTTTCTTTCAAAATTGTAAGGCAATGCAATGTACAGCGCCGCCTTGACAATACATAAAAAGGCTGGTGAAACACGTTTTGTAATAAATCTATTAAACATCAAAACTAAGCTTGAGTTACACATCAACGTGGTACCATCTGTAAACAACATCAATGCATGTTGCCTAACTTGACAGTGTGATTTTGTGTATTGGGCTAATGTAAGCATGAAAAAGACTGAACTATAGTATCTTATAAACTTTTCTGATATTTTCGTCAAATACGTGATACAAAAAGAACAAACACTGCCTACATACAATATAATGTAAATGTGGGCCTATACGGGGTACATATGTTATGTTTGTTTATATTCTGTGATTAACTTTCGTCCATGGTTGTAGATTGTAATGATCATTTGTAACATCATATTACATAGCTAATTTTTGTCCATGATTGTAGATTATGTTTTAAGATAATGATCATTTGCAAGTAAGATGTTTACTTTGATTTTGGTTCAGGATATTGTTTTTTCTTCTCATGAAAAAATTCATGGACTACCTGATTTGTGTCAGGTTCATTCACAATTTTTCATTAAGATGATTTTTTCAGGAAAGGTTATTACGATATATGTCAGGTTGGGATCCATATAATTTTGTTTAAAAAGATTAATAATTCTTATTTTTACATCTGTCTAGTGAAATAACTTTGACTTGTGTTGAGTTATAATTTGAGAGGATTTATTTACTTAAATTATTCATTGGAATCACAACGTGCTTATTGACTTTTGGACTAAAATACTATTTGGGGATTATTGTGAAATCGTTCAAGGAAGTTCTGGATTATATCATTGTAATATATTAATACTGTTAGCATATCAGCTCATTCAAGGCTACTGGCACATCAGCGAATACAGTACAGGAATTCATTGGGAACACTCTATACTTTTGGAGTTCTGATGGAAATTTTAGGATTATTTGGGATTATTGCACAATACTGTAAGTTCCTTTTCAATTTTCACTTTTTATTCTAAGAAATAAATGATTTGTTGAATTTTCCAAAACTTGGTGGTTTCGCTTTTTTATTACTTAGTTTAAGACCATGGAGTCAAACTCGAAACTGAGGGCTCGACCAGGATATGAATTTCTGTAAAATATTTCAGAAAAATTCAAATTATTGTTAAAATTTAAATTGACTTTGTTTTTGAATTTTCTTTGTCCCTGGTAGAGATCTTAATTTCACATATTTAAGAAATCTGTAGCGAAACCAACAAGCATTCACAATGTCAGCTAACATAGTGAACTTTGTTTCAAATCCTACCAAGGAAGGGTTAGAGTCTTTGAGAAAGAACTAGTTTTTTCAGTTTGCAAGACCTTATGATCATCTGAAGCGAAGTCTTTTTTAACGAAGCAAGAAATAAAAAAAAATATTATGGTCCAAAATTTGGCGGTACAAACTTTTGGGATCAAAGTGGTTTTAGTTTGATTAGTATGTCTGTATCTAAATTTGAAAGGAAATTAAAAGAAGTACAGTTAAAAAAACCAGATGGAACTAGAGTCAAGAATGATTCGGCTTCAGAAGGAAATTGTGTAAATGCAGAGAGAATAGTGTTATGTATATTTAATTTGCATTGTTTCTTTTGGGGGTTTTTTAAATAGTTTTTTTCTATTTCATTACATGCTATTGCAATGTAACATTGTATGTTGGACTTGACCTTGTCCAAAACTGAGTTTACGTGCTTGACCGGAATTGACTTTTTTTTTTTTTTATTCTGCAAACAACTAATACATAACTAAAATATTCTCTATGTGCATGGGTTTAAAATTAGAATTATTATTAACAGAAGTAAATATGTTTAATATGTCTAGGTTTTGGAATTTCCAAGGTGTTTTTGACATAGTTCTGGTTCTGATTTCTAATAATAACTAATATTTTTATGTTGTAAACATCAGGATCGTTCTAGAAAGTTATTTTCCATTAGGTGTTATTTTTTTTTTTTTTTTTAATAGAAAATGCTAATTATGATCTGAGCTCAAAAAAAGAGAACTATATATTTTATCTTATACCTGAGAGGATATTTCATTCGTACTTTAAGTTCTAGCACAATCAAGTTGTATTAAATGTTGTGTCCAGTATTATTTCGGGCTGGAATCTATTTTCTGAAACTTTTTTACTTCAAGAGATTATTTTCTCTGGAAATACAAAAGTGATCTGATAAAATTCTTTGAAAGAGATGTTCACTGGAATTTATGGTGAATTCAATCGTGGAATAATATTAATGTAATTCAACAAAAGACTGTTGGCACATCAACACTCTACGAGCTACCACAGACACATCTTCACCTTCAGTTTTGGATTTAATTTGGATTTCTACTGAATTTTTATTCAGTACTTTAAATTATTAGGAATTGTGTCTGTAATTCAATGATTATTTTGGGGATTTAATTCGCAATACCGTTAGCATATTTAATTAATTATTTTTTACTTTGTATTCTAGAGAAATAAATTATTTGTTGAATTTTACAAAGCTTGTTGCTTTTCACTCTTTTCTGTTGCTTATTTTAAGACCATATATTCATAACAAGAGAGAGAGAGAGAGAGAGAGAGAGAGAGAGAGAGAGAGAGAGAGAGAAGAAGAAGAAGAAGAAGAAGAAGAAGAAAAGAAGAAGAAGAGAACAAAATGCAATTGAAATTAATAAATTATCACTCGCAGGCGGAGAAATTCCCTCTTTATGTACAATTTCATTTTTCATGTTACCAGGAATATTAGATTAGTTTCCCCTTTCAAAGAAAAATAAGTAGATCAATACTTTTCTCATTTTGAGAAAATTGCTGAAAACTTGAAATGGTCAAGAGAGCATTGGACCTTATTATTATAATATGTTCTTATTGGCAAAGCTCGTGAAGTCTACAGTTTACTGTGGGTACAAAAAAAGTGTTGTTTATGATGTGGCAAAGGAAGGTATCTTGAAGATTTAGGAGTTGGTAATTGAGGCATATCAAAAGAGGTTTAGGAAAAGAAACTGGAAAGACCCAGGTTGAATTCTCATGGGATAAATCTCAGTATGGCAAAAGTTTTATGAATCAAACATCTAATAAGACTAATCAGAAATCCTTATCTCTTCCTACGTGCACTTATTGTAAGAAGAAATGGCACTTTATTTATAATTGCTACACACTGAATAATAAGCAACAGAAAGAGATAGGTTTATTCCAAATATTCTTATTTCAAGGAGGTCAAGGTCACGGTCATGTATAGAATCCAATACATTGGTTGGGTCAAATAAGTCCCAGTCTGTTTTTATTATGGAGAATTAGGAACCATTCATGTCGAAAGGTTCCACATTACTTATTAGTGATTATACAAAGCCTATCCCTATTAAAATATTAAGGGACACATGCTTTTCTCAGAGTCTTTTATTATCAGGCACTTTGCCTGAGAAATCTTCTTCTCGATTCTTATACAGGGAGTAGATTGCGACCTTGTTAATTTTCCTTTCCATTGTCTTAAGTTGTCATCAGTCTTAATTTCAGGACCTGTGACTGTCGGAAGAGGGACTTCTTTACCCATTGAGGGTATTCATTTATTACTAGGCATTGATCTAGCTGGAGATAAGTTTGTGGTGAATCCATTTGTAAATGACAAACCTTGTTTGCATCAAAATGTTTATCCTATTGTGATTGATACCCTGCTTATACAGTTAATAGAGCTATGGCAAAAAGAGTTATAAAGAATTACGTTGATCAGGAAATTATTTCTTTTTAGCTGACATATTTCCTGGTCAGTGTTTGATAAGCCACTTTTGCTCCTGGCATTGATCAGTCTCAAAGATCGTCTTTTTGCTACCCATTCTCTTTATTATATTTTTTTTAACAAAAGACAATCACTCGTCATCGAACAGGAGCTAGATTCTGATATCTCCTGGTTGTTTCAGAGGGCTATTAGCAAAATTGAAGACACACAAGTACCAGTCTGTTATTTTGTGAAAATGGCGTCCTTATGAGAATATGGAGGCCACCTGAGGCTCCCGCTGTGAAGAGTGGTCAGTGAGCTATCAAATGGTCTTTTCTAAGCTTCTAAGTCTTTTAGACCAGAAATTCTTAGTCTAGCCGATGACACTCCCTTGGCTGGTCATTTAGAAGCAAATACGACTCGTCACACGATCTTGACTCATTTTTATTGGACGAAATTAAGTGATATTTATAAATATTGTAGATCTTGTCACATTTGTAAGATGGTAGGAAAATCCATTCAGAAGAAACCTGATTCTCATATGTAACTTATTCCTGCATCTGACGAATCATTTAGCAGAATGTGTCGGTCCCTTACCTAGGACCAAGCCAGGCAATCAATACATGTTGACCATGATGTGTGCGTCCACAAGATTTCAAGAGGTAATTCCTTTGAGAAATACTAAAACTAAAAGTACAGTAAAAGCTTTGATAAGATTTTCCTTTTTTACACTTCTTTGCCTTCCCAAATCTGACCAGTCTGATCAAGGATTAAATATTATGCCTGGAAGTTTCGAGAAGTTATCAATGAATTAGGCATCCAACAGTTTAGTCTTCTGCCTGTCACCCTGAAAGTTAAGGGGCTTTAGAAAGATTTCATCCGACTTGTAAGAATATGATTCCGTCATATTGCTGTGACACAGGAAAAGATTGGGTTGAGTGTGTTCATTTCCTCTTGTTTGCAATTAGGGAATCAGTTTAAGAATCATTAGGTTTTAATTCTACTTTTGAACAATCTTTTGAACATGCTGTCCGTGGACATTTGAAGTAAGATAGACTTCTTGCAACCAAAGATTCAGAAATTAATCTTCTTGACTTTGTCTTTCATTTCAAATATACTTTGTCAAAGACTTGTGAAATAGCAAGAACTAATCTTCACACTACTCAGTCAAAAATGAAATTAAGATGTCACAGAAATGCTAAAGAAATGAGTTTTGATCATGGTGATAGACTTTTGACTGAGTATGGAGATTGTCATCGCTATGCCACGGTGATGGCTCACATTTTCTCGGGATACGATGGGCAATTTCTTCTGAAATACTATACGGAACAAACAACCGAACGTCCGAAAGTCACTTTGAACGGAGTCAAAATCATTTCCATGCAAGTGGGACAAGTGCAGTTTAAAGATTCGATGAATTACTTGGCCATGCCATTGAGCCGAATGCCTAAACGATTGGAATGTCAGAAATGGCCAAAGGCTATTTTCCGCACTGTTTCAATACCGAAGCCAATCAACACGCCGTTCTACCCCATTTGCCTGATGCTCACTACTACCACCCCGTCAACATGCGCACCGAACAACGAGACCCCTTCGACTTTCAGGAAGAAATGTTAAAGTATTGTTGTTCCGAGGTGGACATTTTACAGCGTTGCTGTGGAAAATTTTGAGAACTGTTCATGGAGCAGGGAGGGATCGATATTCTTTGAAAGAACCCTGCACCATTGCCAAAGCATGTTCCTTAGTGTGTCGCAAACGATTCATGCCCGAGAAGACACTGGCTGTCATATGGCCTCAGACGACCAATTTTGTCAAACGTCAATACTCGGTCAAAGCTGTACGCTGGCTACATTACTTGTGCGACAAGGAAGACAAATGGATCCAACACGTCCGAAAGGAAGGAGGTGAAAAGACCATCGGAACATATTCGGTCGATGGTTGGGACTTAGAAAACCCTAAGATCGTGTCAGAGTTTAACGGTTCCTTATTTCACGAATGTCCCATCCCATCAACTTGACACTAAAAGTCAGTTTTTAAAACGTACCATGGAAGACTTGTACGAGGCCACTTGTCAGCGACGCTTAAAGTTAGAACAGCAAGGATACCAAGTGGTGGAAATGTGGGAACACGAGTACGATCACCGTTTGAAAACCGATCCCGAGTTTAAACGTATCGTGGAAAGTTACAAGCTCGTGGACCCTCGGCCACCTGTATGTTGTACCACGCCGAGGAGGAGAAAGGAGAAGAAATCAAATACTTGGACGTGCGTTCCCTGTATCCTTACGTGTGCAAATATTGTCACTTTCCCGCAGGGCACCCACAATTGTTGACAGAACACATCGACCTAGACAACATTCGACAATACAAAGGATTGATTAGATGCAAAGTCTTACCTCCCACGGAATTGTACCATCCCGTTTTACCTCACCATTGCCAAGGAAAACTGATGTTTCCCTTGTGTCGTACTTGTGCCGAAACGTGCAACCAAGACCGACCTTGTCAACACACCCAGGAAGAACGCGCCTTGACAGGAACTTGGGTTAGCGTGAAACTGTTTAAAGCTCTGGACCTGGGATACCAACTGTTAATAGTGTACGAAATTTACCACTTTCCCAAGACAGAACAGTACCACAAGAGTGATGAAACTCAGAAAGGAATTTTGCAGACTACGTGGATGCCTTTTTGAAACTGAAACAAGAAGCCAGCGGCTATCCTTCCTGGTGCCACACTCCAGAAGACCAAACAAAATTCAGAGAGAAATACTTGGAGCAGGAAGGCATCACTTTAGACCACATCGAGGAAAACGAAGACAGGCGATCGTTTGCTTGTGGGACAAAATGGCACAACGACCGTGTTTATCCAAGAAGGGGTATTTCTCCGATCCTTCCCGCTACTTCCAGATGATTCACGAGAAAACCAAAACCATGAAACACGTGGACGTCCTTCGTGAAGACTTGATCTTCGTCAATTACGAAAAAGAACTGGACTTTGTAGAGCTGACGGATTTTGGAAATGTCATCATTGCGGCCTACCTGACAGCCCATGCTCGCTTAAAATTGTACGAAGCTTTAGAACTGTTAGGAGATCGTGTGCTGTATTTTGACACGGACAGTTGCATCTACATCGATCGTAAGGGTCAACATCACCCTGTCATCGAAGGAGACCGTTTAGGAGCATGGACGGGCGAGCACCCAACGACAAAATTCTAAGTTTTGCTAGTGGCGGTCCCAAAAATTACGGCTACAAATACTGGGAAAAACAAGAAGTGCACACCGAGTGTAAAGTGAAAGGAGTGACTCTCAATTATCGCACAAGTCAAATGGTGAACTTTGGAGTATTGAAAGAAGCCTTGCAGTCTGGAGAGGAGCAAGATTTTAAAAAGACCACCTACCAACCTCACAGGATTGTACGTTAGCCACACACCAAACTGTCAGTCGACCTCTGGAAAACGTGTATTAAATCGTGTACAAGAAGCGAGTACGGCTTCCCAATCACTTCACTTTGCCGTACTGACACGCCGGTATAAACAAAAATGGTTCCAAGACGATAGCCACCAACAAGAAGGATGACTTCGACACAGCAAGAATCGAGTGAGAGACCCATTGAGAACTCCAAGTTCAAACAATACAATTTTCCTGTCTTCTTGCCTGACTATTGTAATTGTGCCAATCGATTGGAAACGTGTAAAAATGGCCTACAGATAGGGAAGGATTACCTACTTTGAATGTTTTAGCTAGAACAAGATTTGTCTACTTGGGCCCTGAGACTGGATTGGGATACAAAGTACAGTGTTTCAGTTGGGGTCTGAGGTTGCGTATGGATCGATGTATCTATAAAGATTCAGCTGTTCTGAAACATAGTCGTTGGTCTCCGCACTGTCCTTACCTTTTTTGGCCTTTCCATCCATCACACTACGGTACAGGTATGACGGTACCTTAGAGA
Organism: Megalonaias nervosa; assembly: GCA_016617855.1. NCBI lineage: Eukaryota > Metazoa > Mollusca > Bivalvia > Unionida > Unionidae > Megalonaias > Megalonaias nervosa. Next base: position 85,768 of record JAECUM010000995.1, on the reverse strand, counting down.
AGGTAGTACCGTTGTCCAGGAAGAAAAAAAGGAAGACTTCCAAAACTAGGCATAAAAAAGGAACAACGTACAAGCTCGAGACTTCATTACGACTAGTTTAAAAAGGGACAACGTCCAAGACCGATAGTTCATTGTAACTACAAACACCAAGCGAGAAAGATGAATACTTTCAAACAGAAAAAACCACTCAAGTTCGGTGATTCTCAAGTGGAGCGCGATGCTGTGCCTTGCGATGGCAGGAATGCCGTACGCTGTGACCTCAGCGATTCAGTAACACATCATGGAAACTTTGTTATGACTACTACTACTAAAATACCTACCATGGAAAGTGATGCTGTGCGTGTCAAACCTGATGGATACGAAATGGATGCCACTCGTTATCGTACACCTTTTCACTTTCTTGGTTTTCATTGCAGATGTCATCCTCCACGTGAAACCATGCGACAACCACCCTACGGATGTCATCCAACCCTGAGCAAACTACTGCGGATTTCACCTTACCCTCATCGAAATGAACCTGCGTAAGAAGAATATTCGACCCCTGTGAGTTTGCCTGAATAATGCGACTTTGAAAGTCGATTCCAAACCTTCCATGGAAAGCGGCATAAATATCTGGGAAGACCTGCCCCCAAATAATTAGCCAGAGCCGGATTTATCTACTTGGGCGAAGGTGATAAAGTCAAGAGCTTCAGTTGCGGTGTGTCACTTCACGAGTGTGAGCAGAAAGATTCCGCTTACCTGGACCCCAGTAATCTCTGGATGGATACTTTACAAGAGAACATTGGTGGTTTGCCTGTGGAGTTGAGAGAATGCATTTACAGAGAGTTGGTAAAAATACCAAGACCAACGCAAAGAACAATCGCATCTGTTACGTCACCAATGTTGGAACCAATGGTGCCTGAATGGTATAAGAGGACTGATTCATTTCAAAGTGTTCAATTGTTCAGACATTGATGAATCACGTGAGATTCATAAAGTTTTGGATGCCACTCATTCTACTTACAAGGTGACGATAGTACACCGAATTCCAACGGAAGAGTTAAAGGATTACCAAAATCTTTTACACGAACAAATCTTGGTTCAAGAGGAAAGTTCTGTGCGACGTGTGGTGTGTGAGTTAGTGACTATACAATTTTGGTCCGGTACTGAAATAAAACCGATACTGTTCAAAAAGTACACTTATTACCTTTAAGAAAAACAGGGTATTAAAAAGCCGGCTACCATGCCACGACCCTTATCAGATTCCGTGGAAGGAAATCAATGACAGTATTCAGGTTGTGGAGGATTATCAATGCTTATTACGAGAACTGTGTCCATTAAATTGGGGTCGGCGTGTGGTGTGTGTCATAGTGACTTACTTTCTGGGATTTCGTTTACCAGCCGATCTCTTGTGGGCTGGGTACTATCACTGCATTATGGGAGGACTCCTGTGTGACTGTGCCAAGTGTAGAGTCTCTAATAACATGACAAACTATCTATAGGACACCAAACAATGTACAGTGACTTGTGTGTGTTTGTATTTTATCGATGTACTTAACCCTTTTGCTTTTATGTATTTTTTTCTTTCATGTTGCATTTTAAAAATGTTTTTTGAAATAAACGCGTCCCGAAAAAAGTATAAAAACTCTTTTCTTGTTTGTCTTCGTGTCAAAAGTGGCATTCCTTGCACTATGGCTACCTCTGCTGTCTCTGCTCCCTCTTCCTCCACATTCAAAGTCATCGACGAAACCTTATATCATGCCAGATGGGAAGCCTTGTATCTTCGTGATCCCTTTAACATGTTAATTGCTGGACCGAGCGGTTCAGGCAAAACCGAATTTGTCAAACGTTTGATCAAATATAAACAACATTTGATCGATCGTCCACCTCAACGTATCGTGTGGTGTTACAAAGAGTGGCAATCGACGTACAGCCTCCTGCGAGAAAGTCAAGGCGATTCCATCGTCTTTGTGGAAGGCATTCCTCGCGAAGACGACGGGATCCTGTCTGACCCCAGTCAACCCCATCTGGTCATCTTCGACGACATGTTAGGAGAAGACGAAGAAGAAATTTAACTGTGGTTTACGCGCAAAGGGCATCATCGTAATGCCATTGTCATTTACATCACCCAAAATTTGTGTCAACAGAGTAAAGCCCATCGCACCATCAATCTCAATGCTCATTATGTGGTCTTATTTCAAAGCCCTAGAGATAAATCGCAAGTGCAAATGTTAGCCAAACAGTTAGGAACGCCTTGTCTGACACATGCGTACGACGATGCCACTCAAACCCCACACGCCTATTTACTCGTGGATTTAAAACTCACCACCCCCGATGATTTGCGATATCGTACCCATCTATTTCACCGCTGGTGTCAAGACGGAGGACCTTTTGTGTACACACCCTCGTCGACTTAACAACAGCAAAAAAAATCTATATAAACCTCGGACACCTTTGGTCTGTCTCACACATCGTCAACATGACGTCCCTTCAGTCTCATCTTCCCGTCAAATTGATTCGTGCCTTGTACGGCATCAGTCGCGAAAAAAATCCACAAATACGTGCTCGTGTCTTAGAAGCCAGTCTCAGAGGAGTCATACGATGGTTTACAGTGACAGCACGTCAGTAATGCAAGGCATCATTCACATTCCACATAAAGCCAAACGCTTTTTGACAGAAACAAAGTAGCATTGACGTAACTGGCAGATCCTCGGATCGACACTCAACCAAGAAGCAAATCATTTTGAAACCTGGAGGTAGCGATTCCCTAGGAGGTGTTATCATTCGCTCCCTCTTAAAATGAGATCCCTATGCCCCCAAAGTCTTCCCCATGAAAAAAGTCACTCCCTGACCCCAAGGTACCCAGAAGAAGAAAAAGAGCAATGGTGTCAAGACCAGGTCACAGCCTCAGAAAAATGAAAAGTCCCCAGATAAAGAAAAAGAAAACCCCACAGAAAAGACCCCAGAAAACAGCTTCTATCCGCAAGAGAGGCACTGCGGCTAGGGTGGAACCTTACATCCCCAAACCACGACCTACAGCGACGGTGACCGTGTCTCCAGTATTCTCAGGTTCTTCCACTTCTCCGTTGCTAGTGATGCCAGCCAAGCCCAATTTGACACCCGTTCTTCCTAATTTGATGAAACAATGGAAACCCGTGTCTCAAAGAACTTCTCCTCTAGCGGTGACACACTCCTCCTCCTCCACATCTTTAGCCGCTGCAGCAGTTGCTAACAAAGTACTTGCCGCCAAAATCAAAGTACAAGAGAGATCGGGAATGTTACAGAGTTTACTGGATTTATCCAAGCAAGAACTGTCCCGATTTAGTCCGTTGCGAACCCCTCCACGACGCGTCCTGTCATCAAGTTGATACAATGTAAAGACAATCAGTGGCGACACATTCCACTATAAAAAAAAGACCTGAGGCAAACCATGGATATAAATGTTTTTGTGCTCCTGAACGCCAAAAGGTGTCCCCTAAAAGAAGTGCACACCACCATCGTCTTTTGACCCGGCATCCGAAAAAACACTTAGCCAAGCATCGATCGAAGAACCAGTAAAGTGGGAAAACGACGTGTCAGAGAAGTCAAAGTACGTTGGAAAGGATATCCTCCCAGTTTTGATTCTTGGATCGACGCTTCTCAAGTCATCGACTATAAAAAGAAGTGACCATCATGCCCTTCAACACAGCCTCAACCACTACAGCCGTGACCACTCCTTCACTCATTTCTTATGTGCAAGATCTACAAAATCAACCCTTGTGGGTATGGTGTGGAGAACGTGTGCCTAAAACGGAAATCGTCTTTTTCTGCCAAATCTTTGTAGTGTATTGTGTCATCGGTGCTAACATTGCCAATCTGAGTTTGCAACAAGAAGACAAACAATTGTGGATCATTTTACTGAGCAGTTGCATCGGTTACTTTCTCCCGAATCCTTCCCTGAAATACTCTAACGGTAACAACGGGAGTCTTGTGCCCAACGTCAGTCACCCACCCAGCAATCACCCCCCAAACAGCAATCCTCGTTTGGAGACTCCTCTGACCTACAGCGACCCCTCGGACAGTAGAACTCTGGAATTATGAACAACCAATTTTACTTAACGTTACCCAGTGACATTTTCATGGATTTGTTTCCCCACAATATTTTGTGCTGTTTCACGGCCAAATTATATAAGGCAATCCAATTGGATCACAAAGCCCATTGCTAAGTGGCTTTGGTGGAAATGATTCACCCTACACAAATCAAAAATATCACTGAAAATCAAAACACTTTTCATGCCGAAGTTCATGGCGAGCAAGTGCAAAACTACTTGAATATACATGTAAAGTATCATATGAAAACACAGAACCCACAAACTAAACAGACCATCTATCACTTGACGATTCCTGCATGTTATTATTTTAATGGTCAATATCTGGTGAACACAATTTCCTCCAGGTTCATTGCCGTGTTTGCAAAGCCTTGGATAAAAAAACATGTCACCATCGAGTACCATAATGTGGCTTGTCGCCTGCTGTTGAAATTTAAGGAGAGGAAAGTGCTGTCCATTACATTTTGTCCTGAATTGTTTGACATTTTGGGTGGAGACGTCAAGATGTTCAAGGGTGGACCCGTACCACCCATTTACGATAACATGTCTTTTGTGTCGTATTTTTGATCCTCGGTTGAACTGAACCAAGGGATAAATTTGATCTTTGTGTACTCCGATGTGGTGGAGTACAACGTGGTGGGACACACCTCCGTACCGTTACTGCGTGTCATTCCTTTCAGAGTGAATTCTGCCACGTTCGCTGAGGAGGAAGGTGGAAACACCATTCACGTTCACCGCGAATTTGTACATCCTCACTATTTCCCCGTCAGTAAGTCGTATTTCGACAGTGTCAACAGTGCTATAAAAGGAGATCTGGGACAAAATATTCCATTCACCAAAGGGAAAGTTACGGTAAAACTCCATTTTCGAAAACGATTCTCTAACGTCATATATCATGTGTACTGAGGAGTCGCTCGAGAGCGAGAACATAGTTTAGGAGATATGCTGAAATCGGCGTTTCGTTCGGTGGCTCCTGTTTTGAAACCGATGGTGACACGAGGATTGCACGCCTTGAAAGATGCCGCTTTGACGCAAGGCAAAGAATTTCTCCAAAATTTCTTCATCAACAAACAAAACCCCAAAGAAGCTTTCTTGAGAGCAGGGAAAAGTGTCTTGCTTCAAACAGGCAAAGACATTTTGGGCTGACGAGAAATTCCTATAAATGCCCCGGACGCTGCTTAGGCAGACATTCCTGTTTCCCTGACACCACAGCAAGGACAAGGCAGAAAGAGACGACGACGAAGACACCCCTCCAGAGGCCCTCACACTTCCAGAGCTAGAAAGACCAAGAAAAGTAGAACCCTCCGAGAATCAGACGTTTTTGATTATTAAATCAGAGAGGACGACAAAATGATGCACCGAGAGTCTTGTGCATGTTCCAGGTCGGAAATGGATCTGTTTGCCATGACACCCGCCATGATGACGATGCAAGAATCCCAGTGGGTAGAATTTGATCCCGTCTTGTCTTTGACGGATTCAGCTCCCATCGAGTTTGAAATCAAAGGACAGCCCGTAGATTACATCGATCTCAATAGCAGTTACTTGTACTTGAAAGTCAAAGTAACCGAAGCGAACGGCAGTATTATAGACAACGACGATAAAGTATCCCCGGTCAACAATTTCATGCATTCCTTGTTCAGTGAAGTAGATTTGTATTTGAATAACAAACTGGTCAGCAGTAGCACCTAATTTAAAACCGTACAAAGACTATCAGTAGGATATAAAACTTATTAACGTAGGATAAAAACAAATTAAAATTGGGGGGGGGGGAGGGAGATGGGGAAAGGGCCTTGGTTTACAGCCCAGGTAGGGGCATGTACCGGCCTGTGCGTGGGCTGGAGCCTTGGCCTCATCTTTCACCTCAGGGAATCAAACAAAAAATTGAATTAAAAATTGGAGGATAAACCTAAAATTAAACAAACAGCAACCTACAACTAAAAACACAAAAGAGAAGTACACCTCACCTGCTCCTTAATGCACAAAAAAATTCTCCCCCTCCTTCCTTTTCCTACTTGCTATAACTAACTCTGACAAACTAATCCGCCTTATAACCCTTCCATACCAACTCCTCTCAACCAAATGATGACAGCCATATGACTATGAATTGTTAACGACCCCAAACTTAAATAGTATAAGGTGTGGTCCGAACACCCAGGAACATCAGGGCACGCCACACAAGGCGACTACGTAAACTTAAATTATAACAACATTAGGGCCCCAGATAGTCATATATAAGTTGGTCAAAATCATATGACCATCAGGCCCCGCTGCACAAGGCGGCAAAAACTAATTTACGTATACATTCGGTCCCAAAATAATCACAGGTTGACAAACCCCAAGACCGATAGGCCCCGAAAATAATAAAGTATGTTATGTAAGACCCCAAAACAATAGCTCATATAAGGTGGTCTAAGCCAAGGACCATCAGGGCTAATCACACAAGGTGACGAACCTTAAAATATATAACATACCAATGGGTGTCATCTGAGGTATCTCCTTCATAATAACAAATACAAAACAGCACAGAGTACGTATTCAGTATTCAAAATTCGTGCAAGACGAAAACTTTAGGCCAGCACCCTGGAGTCACCGAGCGTCTTCCTGTGGATTGGCGCATGCCTGCCTGCCTGCCTGCCCTACGTCCTCCCTTGCCTCGAACGGATATCAAAATTTAACAGCGTGCAATGCACGCATAAATACTGTACCAACAAAACATCTCCAGACAATGAAATACATGAGTGTGTGACGGTACTACTCCCACTCATTTACTCAGTTTGCTAGAAGCGGACTGAAAACATGAGTGTGTGTTGGGTCTATTCCGACTCATGAAAGCCTCTCATTCAGGTAGCTTGGAACTTTATTGTTCCGCGACCCGACGGCTAAATTAACAGCACTCTTTGAGTGCATAAACGCCTGGGGGATGTGGCGCTGATTCCTTTCCCCAGGAACAATTAATCATCCTGCTGTGCAGGAATAAACCAGTGGCACATGCACTATAGTGCGAACGCCACTTTAATCCAAAAAATCAATCACTCAGTTCGCGCCATCATTCAGGATTTTTTCATTAACCCAGTGGTCGTCGAGGGAGCAACACGGGAGCGCCAAGCCTGCGTTATCGAATTGGGAAGAAGGAGGGAGCAGCGCCAAACCAGTGCTATCGATAAGGTGGGAGATGGGAGCGGAAAAGCATGCTGCACATGGGTCACGACTATCTAACAAAAATAGAAGAAGAAGCGTGGCCCTTGGTATGTGATAGCTGCCCTCAGAGGCCCAACAACCCGCCCATCGAGACGAGACTCACCTACCCACCCATGGAGACGTTTCATCAAAACTGCGACTGGCGTATCATTAGTCCAGTATTAACGCTGCGACCGCGACCGGAAAATTATCATGGCTGGAAAAGGAGATGGCGGACTTTGTCGGGGGGATTGAGCTGTTGCTCACAGATGAAGAACATGCCAGCCTGAATACCAGTGTAGACCAAATCCGGACATGCCTGGACGTTCCTGGACTCGACATGAAAAGATTGAGCAACCATTAAAATTGCCTGGGTGAATGTACCTGGTTTTCATTTTGGCTTGAAAACCTTTTTTGACAATATCTTTATGTTGTAGCTCAAATTTGATCCTTTTGCTACCATCATCAAATTTTATTCTTGGTTTATTATGCGTGATACAAAAATGTATGAGTCATTTTGACTTACCTAATTGGTATATTTTAGATATATTTATATACACTTTGTACACTAAATTCCAACTACGAATGTATTTTATAATGAAATGTTTTAACTAATTTGATGTGGTAAATTGCACAGGTGGCTTACACATTATTAGATTTTTATTAATATGTCCATTAGTATGACTGGACTGAATTTGAAAAATTAAGTACAGACTGGCGTTTAAGGGCTCTGTCGCGTTTGCGCCTTCTGCCGGGTCTCTTCCCTTCCTTTCCTCGCTCGGACACCCGTACATCGACGGAGATCTGGAACAATTTCCACCCGTCTAAACACCATGTGTCCCGATGTGACGTCATAGTCGCGACCAATCGCGGCTGGCGTCTCATTCTGCTTTGGTTGACACCTGGTACGGCGGTAGATCGAACTGCAAATTCAAATTTAACTTGAGTGCGTGTTGGGTCCATTCCCACTCAAGAAAGCCTTTCATTCAGGTCGTTTGGAGGTTAATTGACCCACGACCTGACGGCTAATTAATCAGCACTCTTTGAGTGCATAAACGCCTGGGGGATGTGGCTCAAATTCCTTCCCACATGAATAAATTATCATCGTGCTGTGCAGGAACAAAACTGGTACATGTACATTTGTACGCACACCACTATAATTCAATAAATCAATCAAATCAATCATTCGCGCCATTCAACATTGAATAAAAAATGGCAAACAATTGTTACATAAGATGATGAGATCGCAAGAGGCGGTGGATGACCTGGGCATGGTAGAGGAATTCTTAATGAGAATGGAGTATGGTGAATATATTCTTCACCGTCTCAAAATGGAGATAAACAATTTAAAGAAGACAAAGGAAAGACTAAAAGAGATCATTAGAGAAGATAGAGAAGAAAAGGAAGATATAGAGGAGAAAGAACAGATGAGAGCATGGAACTAGAAAATGGATAAAGAAGAGGAGAATGAGAAGAGGAAGAAAGAGGAGATAGTGGAGAAGGGGGAAAAGGAGGATAAAAGCCAATATTGGTGACGGAAGCCTTATATGCTCAAAGAAACTGACAGCAGTGTATACATATAGTGGTGTGCGAAAAGCCGCAAGCAGGGGGTGGGGGTAGCGAATATTGTGTGATTTTTTTTAAAACAGGTTATAATTAAAGCATATTTAAAATTAAAAATAAATTTGACTTTGAAAACAAACCTATATTTTTTTATGAATATTTCGAAGAATTTCTTCATTGATATAGAAATTAGATTTTAGGGGCCCATTGTCCTCATTTCGCACCGGGCAGGCCGATAAATCAGCCCCTCACCGGTGATGATACTGTCTGGCGGATTATGGGCTGATATCGCCTATTCATTAAAGCATGCAAAATTCGACAGAAAGTTTTGTCAGTATACATCGGTTTACATTTTGTACACTTACCTGTATTTATCGCGCCTGTGGAGCTTCCGTCGGCTGAAGGATTCTATTGGTGACATGTACATTATATTTCCGGACCAAATCCTATGTTTGGCGGCTAATAAATCTATGTATAGAATAACACAACCCTCTGTCCAGTGGCCATTTTGAATTTCGCGCAAGATATGGTTGTTACCAAATGCCGGTAAGTGTCTAAAGGGCACGCAGTGTGTTGCGGAAAGATTTGCATGCAGCAATATTGCACATTTTAATGAACAGGTGACATCAGACCTAAAATACTGTCCATCAGTTTCAACACAGATTTGGGGGTTGATATATCGGACTAGCACAGACCTAAAACCGCCGCTGTATGTGTCTATATATAATCCTGACTTGTGTTGTCAGTGACTGATTGTCCGTATTTATTATTCTTCTACGTTGTGTTTTTTTAGATAGTCTGTCTTCCGGCTCCATTCCCGCGAAATTGGAAGCAAGAGGAATAACAACAGAAACGATGAGTCTCTGGGTAGACAAACATAGACCAACTTCACTTAATAAGTTAGACTACCACAAAGATCAAGCTTCTCGTCTAAAGAAGCTGGTAGGTTGTAAATGTAGCTTTCTAAAATGGGACATATGACTTCACAAGTAATCTCGAAAACAAGTTGCACATTAGCGAAAGCTATAGTAAACCACATACAGGTCATGTACGCGCATTTACTCGGGTTACTAGAAAGACCAAAATACACTCAAAAACCGAAATACACATATTTATATGCTAATGCTGACGAAAATAAATGTATTATGATTTGTGTGTGTTTGAATAATAACAAGAAAGCAAAATAAAATTGGATTTTAGTGATTTTTGTAGGAATTATTTAAATATGTGTGTGTGATTTGGATTTTTAACGTAACTTTAACAATTTTTTTGTCATATCGCTTCCATATGTGCAGTGGGGCAGATTATAGTGATGTCTAGCACTGGGGCATCAAGCTGCAGACGTGTATCATCATGTCCCACCCAGTCACATCATCCAGACACTATGCCGACCACTCGCAAAACTAACCTCGTAATGCTGATCGCCAAGCAAGGCAGCTGTTAGTACCATTTTATAAGTCTTTGGTATGACTTGACAGGGTTTCGAACCCACGACCTCCCATATCCAAGGTGGATGCTTCAACCACTTAGGCCACCAGAGCAGTCAAACTATTTACATTTTTCTATTTATCGCACCATTTGTGTAATGAAGTCACTTGGTTGTACTTGATTAGACCGCTATTACCACGTTTTGTATGTCTGTTATGTCTTTATTTATTTTTAAACACATAAGTATATGATATTGCCATGCAAAATATGTAAATACATATTCTGGATTCTCACATTCATGATCTCACTTTTCTATTTTAAGTTCTGACTGATTTATTATACCTGTGCTTGGCACTCAGCATTAAAAGGTTAGTGTTAGGACTGGTCGGCCTGGTGTCAGGATAATGTGACCGGGTGGGACATCATGCTACATGTCTGCAGCATGATGCCCCAGTGCTAGACATCACTATAAACTGCCACACTGCAGACATCATAGTGATATATCTTATGACTGAAAAATTGTTAAAGCTACATTAAAAATCAAAATCACACACACACATACCTGTGCCAGTCAAGTAAAATCAAGTATGACCAAGTGACGTCGTTACATGGATTGTGCCCGAAAATGGTAGAAAGTAAATTATTCACATCAAAATCGCTTAAATCAAAATTAGCTTTGCTTATTATTGTTAATATTATGATTATTATTATTAAAACAATTGCAAATCATAATATCGGGGTGTGCATCAATATGTACAGCCAGAAGATGTAAATAATTGTGTATTTCAGTTTTTGAGTGTATTTCATTGTGTCTAGTGACAGCATATACTCATCTTAAATTAAATATAAATTGCTTTAAATTTTATTACTGATTTTGTTTAAACAATGTCTGTTTAATCATTGAATGCTCTGTCTCTTAACTGTCATTAAGAAACTTCTAGATGAATACTATTGATCGCTATGGACTTTTACACACAGGAGCTCGTATCGTTGCTTACAATTTACCTGTCACATGTACCAATTTAATAAATACAAGGATGGACACTTCTCTCTTTCTTGTGCGACCTATTTAAGAATAAATGCTGATATTTCAAGGTACATTTTGCATAGTGTAATAAATTTTATACTGATGTTTAGCTCCAGCATTTAAAGGTGAAGCGGTCGGGTATAAATCACCATTTCACATATTACTTAATTGGCTGACAATAGTTAGTGATATGTGCTTGAAGGCTGCAGTGGGTGAGTCCACAGTGCTAATTTACATAGGCTCAAGAAGTGGAACAATCCATTATAGGTAAATCGGAGATGCTAGACGCATGTACAAGGACAGAAGTTATTACATATCATTGCCTTAAATGAGAATGTTTGAACCATATGTATTACATTTTTGACAAGTTTGTGAACAGCAGCAGGATTTCTTTTAAGTCGGATTTTACTGCATATATAGAATGCAAAGCATGATCATTCAGTTGTTGATATAGTGTTCAAGTGTACTTCATTTTTGAAGCCGATTTAGGAAGCAATTAGCTATCAGCAAAGCCCAACAAAAATAATTTTTAGAACTCTTGTATGATGGAGTTTTACTTTGTGAAGCACGCCAACCAAAAGAAAAGCTAAAGTGGGAGCTACGAATTCTTTGCACATACTGCTAAAAACACATCGGCATATATCAACTCGGTTCTGACTAGGATTCACTGAGAGACTCCAGCATAGAAATTTGAAAACCAGGACAATCCATTCCCTAGTGAGTGTAATGATGAACACTAATGACACTTGCATGACTTTCAAATCCATGACCCCAACTGAATTTATAATCAAACTGTAGCTATTGTAACGTTATGTGACAATATTAAAAAGGGGGAAATTTTCGGCATGTGGAATTTCATTCAGGGCTTTTGAGTTTATTTAAGTCACCAGCCCTTGGACTGTCTAACAACATACATTTATGTAGATGTAAATATTCATGACTTGCATACTAAAATGCACTCACATATATTGTTAGGGGGCCCCGAGTGGCCGAGTGGTCTAAAGTGCTGTCCGTTACGGATCACTGCCATCTCACCTCTCTCTGCGTTGGTTCGAGTCTAAGATTCGGCGAATATGGATATGTGAGAAAACTTGCCAGTAGCTTCTCGTGGGTCGGTGGTTCTTTCCGCGGATTTCCCGGTTTCTTCCTCCACCATTAATACTGGCCGCCATGTATAGCCTATCGTGTGCTGAAAAATGGCGTTAAGCCCCACAACAACAACAACAACAACATATATTGTTAGAGTTGAAAGATTCATTTTTTAGCAAAGAATACACAGAAAATTTAGGTGCTTCACAAAATATAACAAGTTTAATGAGAATAATTTTAATGATAGAGATTCTTATTTTAAAGAAACAAAAGAAAAAAGAAATTATTATTAAATATTTGCAGGTTTCATTCCATTATTCAAATAAAAAAAAATGTGATAAATGCTGTGATTAATTTTTCCATTCCACCAGTAACAATATTGACTAGTAGCTGCTAGGAATTACCCAAATTTTTAAGTCATCCATGACGTCTACAGTATTCCCTTATTACACTACGGAGTGGTGGGTGTAGGTTGGAAGACAAAAAAAGACGGGATAGGATAGTTCGAAACATACTTTTCTTCTCATTGTTAGAATAAAGAACTAAGTTTAGGTATGCATTAAGACCATTAGACCTTTTTTCCTAAATTTTAGATTAAGTGGTAAATCTTTAATTAGGAAAATAAAAATAATTATATTTTCTTTTTGATATAATACTAATAACCATGACATGACGTGATAATATGAGAGCATAACATCAAATGCATTTCTCAGACCGAATTTGTTTTTCACAAACTAACATCTTTTTAGTTTGAAGGTGTTGTAATCTCATGAACTTTGTTATTTTCAAAGTTTATGGGTAAAAGCGCAGAGAAAAACCTTTTTGTAGAGTAGCTCGTGTATCCTTTATTTTAATATATGATGCGATGTTGTAGAATAAACTTTGGAAAGAATTATGACATGTGAATGTTCTAGTCCTTGAACACAAATAGTACAATGTTCATTTTTAATCGCTTTTCTAGTTTTATATATATTAACTGCTTTCATTAATTTCTTCAAGGTGGGTTGTGGAAATAGTATGGAAATAAAAGAAAACTATGACAAATTAACAACCAACAAAACACTTTTATCAAATATCATTTATTGAGAAGGAACATCAAAGTTACCGCTTGATGCAGAACAGTATGTAAATGTACACTGTAGCTAAGCAATTTTTTGCAATGTACACTATGTTATGGACAGTATGGGAAGATACCCATGAAAACCTACTTTTTTTGTATGTTGTTTGCATTCATCTTTATGTATCCCAAGCTAGACCACTGATAAATATAACAAGAAATGTTACCACTGTAGAGTTTGTACAGGTAAAGGTATGAAAATTTAAACTGCCAAGGTCGGATTTATGCCATTATATATGTATATATTTGTTCAGCATGTCAACTCATGGAGAGAACAAAATAGAATCAGTATGAGTTGCTATAAAACCCATCATGGCTGCAATAAAATCCAAGATGGACTTCAGCTAGCTTGAGCTGATTTCCACTTGACCGGGGGGGTGGGAATGTCCATCAGACTCTGAACTTCCACTACTCATAGTGGGCACATAAGCACATAATCCCCTGCAACTCTGTCCACATCCACTGGATTGAGTGGGCAGTCTGGAAAACTTGATGCGTGTACTGTATGCATTTTTTTCAGACTTTCTGGCAATATGCTGAAAACTTGTTGAGTGTGAATTGCACATGGCTGCTCCAATGATACATATAGGGACATTCTATTAATATTAGTATTAACCTGTTTATAAAAAAATGAAATTTATTGCAGACAGTTTTTTGAACAACACATAAATGCACATATAGGTCATTTTTAGACACTGCTGTGTCTCCCCGCATTAGAATTATGCGATGTCAGATCTGGGTCTGTGCAGTTTGCATTTAGACTGGACTTACAAGTGAGTATTATATCTTTAGAGATTTAAGACAGGGCGGCCTCCTTCCCTCCCCCTGCCCCCCAGGATAGGGTGCATCTTAGAAAGGACAGGACACCACATTCTTGCAAAGCAGGGTAGGGATGACACTGTATTTGTACCTGAAATTCAGTTTTGTCTTAATTTTCTTCAGGTACAAAGTGGAGATTTTCCTCACCTATTAGTGTATGGCCCATCAGGATCAGGAAAGAAGACAAGGATCATGTGCTTGCTCAGGGAGCTGTATGGATCAGGGGTGGAAAAGTTACGAATAGAACAAAACTCTTTTACAACTCCATCAAACAAGAAGATAGAAATATGTACCATTTCCAGCAACTACCACATTGAGGTTAATCCAAGGTAATTGTTATATATACCTATGTTTTTTTTTCTATATGCATATTTTGAAGAGTTCAGACATCTAATAAATACGAAAAGACTTTTAACTTTTTTTAATATCATCTTAGTGTTGATGGTCTATGCAGTATTTTCATGCTGTATAAAGCTAACTTTATGGTGCTACAGGAAACAGTGACCATATTTGTCCATATGTTCAGTGGACTTCAAAGCTTATAAATACCTACAGTTTGCTTAGTTTGGTAATCACAGTTTTAATTCATAAAATCACAACCATCCTGTCTTTCACTCGAAGCATTCCTGGGAAAAATTAATCCCATATTTTCTCTCCCTAAAGTTGTTTCTAATCAGTATCAGTTTTGGATGGTTTCTGTTTTTATTAGATATTCTGCCATTGAGGTAGTTTTATAAAGTGTCAGCAGGTTCAAATGGTGCCTTTTGTCCCTTAGGAACTGCCCATTTAAGTTTCTGGGACCTAGGTTTTTATTTTTCTTTTATGTTAAGATAATTATTTTTTACTGATATAATGGATATAATACTGGGTATTTTTTCCTATAAATCAGAGCAAGATAGTTTTTGTCAAGCTGTTTGAGGGTCAGAATGTTTTGTTTTTTTTTCTAAAAAAATCCTTGCCCACCATCCGCCATTAAATGGTTCCTAATCCTGTCACTGTATTGTGTCTACGCTGACTCGGGATGTTAGGAATCATGTCAATCATGTCACTATTTGTATCTCAAAATTTTGATTATGGTTTTCTACATCTGGATGGTTTAGTTCTTAATTTACCAAATCATTGACTAGATTATATATGCAAAGAGTGACCGTACGAAACCAAAGTGATACCAATCATCCCAATTCAGAGTATATACAATACAAAGCCAGGATCATCCAAAGGATTTTGGTTTGGTTCTTTATGGCAACACAAGTAGGTTAATTAGTGCTGACGCTATAGGAGTAAAAGTGCCTTGCCCAAGGACACACCATGGTAACTGATCCTGGCTGGTCCAGTTGTAGGATTTGAACCCACACCATTTGGTCATGAGTTAGCATGCTAACCACTGACCCAAAAGATTTTATATTTTTTGTGGCAGGACAGGGTGATGGGGAAAGAGTGGTGCATCTATTTTTAAATTTGCAAAATTTTAGGCAGCTACTCACAGGGCTCACGCTACCAGGCGAAGTGGGCGAAAAAGTCGCCTGAGAAATGTAAACTTTGCTTTCTTCTGTTAGGAAAGCGAATACGACTTCACCCTCTGATTTTTCGGACATAAAATGGCTGTAGATTATGACTTTTGAGATGCCCCCTCGCTGTAGCCAGTAAGCTCTGGCACTGTTGTAACCCAAGTCAAATTGTATTTACATGGTGTTGATACCAATCAGCTTACGGCGACAAAGAAATTTTTGCACATTCACATGCAAGTTTTAATAGCTAGCTGACCATTAACCCTTTCCATAGCAAGATATCACTGCTTGATTTCATGAAGTTGGGCATACTGTGCTATGATGAAAATATACCAAATTCTGTTCAGAAATTTAAACATCAATATGCAAATAGTAATTTGCTTTTAAAAAATATGATCGGTGAAGATCATTTTCTAATTTATTTCTTTTTCTTTATAAATGGAGATTTTAATGGCCGTATTTGTGTGTTTTCTTTATAAAATCAGTTTGAAACCGTAAATGAACTTGTAATGGCGGACGTCGCTGCGTATATGATACACCACTTCATTAAACTGTCTGTATTCGTAAATAATTGGGCAAACAGATTCAGGAAAATATGTAATATAATGAAAACAAAGTTTAAATATTATGTGATAGGAGATTTAGCCTAAATATTTAATAATGTAGGTCAGAAACATGTGATAATCCCTGTTGTGGAATTCGAAACAATGCTGCAAGGTCAAGGTTGTTTTCTGACATACCGTAATTAATTTTCATGAACATATGAAAAATATATGTAGTAATGAAGCAAATACTATTTAACCAATGCATATCGTTATTACCAGTAGGTAGACAAATAATACAACCATAAATATGCAGTCCTATTAATGAATTTTTGTAACGAAGCAAGAAAGTGAGTAGTTATATTATATTAAGAAAAGCCCTTTTTCTACAAATAGATATACTTGCATGGTGCAGTACGTGTTCTTGGATGTTTCGGTTAGGGGAAAAAAGGGTCCAGTTTAGTTATATATCGACTTTAGTGCTTCAGTGTGTTGTCTATGAATAGTTACAGTAATGTTTTATCTGGAACAATGTAATCAGGACGAAGAGTATGGTTTGAAGTCACTTGTGCATTTATTCCCTATGTACATGTATTAGGGGTTGTTTCAAAGAATGCTAGAAATCTTTTTGACTGCAGTTTTACACAAAACTTGTAGGAAATAAAATAATTAAGTGGTAGTTTATTAAGCATTTTTACCAACTTGCAATTACAGACTCTAATCTTGTTTCTAGCATCAGTTAAAATTAATTACATTGTATAGCTTCTGATGTGCTTTTTAAGTCACATTGCCAAAACACACTGCATTTACCTCAAACACATATATACTACAGGTATGAACAGAATGGGTATGAATATAATAATTTTTATACACGTACAAAATGTGTTGATAATAAACATATAACACATTTTTTCAACTTGAAAATAAGGCATTGCTTAAAACTGTTAAAAGCATACTGAGAAATAGAGCGCATAATTAAAATAAGATAATGCAGCTATATACAGGGGTCACGCTACCAGGCGAAGTGGGCGAAAAAGTCGCCTGAGAAATGTAAACTTCGCCTTCTTCTGTTAGGAAAGCGAAAATGACTTCGCCCTCTGATTTTCGGACATAAAATGGCTGTAGATTATGACTTTTGAGATGCCCCCTCGCTGTAGCCAGTAAGTTCTGGCACTGTTTGTAACCCAAGGCAACATGTATTTACGTGGTGTAGATACCAATCAGCTTACGGCGACAAAGAAATTCTTGCACATTCACATGCAAGTTTTAATAGCTAGGTGACTATTAACCCTTTCCGTATCAAGATATCACTGCTTGATTTCATGAAGTTGGGCATACTGTGCTGTGATGAAAATATACCAAATTCTGTTTAGAAATTTAAACATCAATATGCAAATAGTAATTTGCTTTTAAAAGATATGATCGGTGACATACCGTAATTAGTTTTCATGAAAATACGAAAAATATATATATAGTAATGAAGCAAATACTATATAACTAATGCATATTGTTATTACCAGTAGGTGGACAAATAATACAACCATAAATATGCAGTCCTATTAATGAATAAAGTGAGAAGTTATATTAAGAAAAGCCCTCTTTCTAAAAATAGATGTACTTGCATGGTGCAATACGTGTTCTTGGATGTTTCGGTTGGGGGAAAAAAGGGCCCAGTTTAGTTATATATTGACTTTAGTGCTTCAGTGTGTTGTCTATGAATAGTTACAGTAATGTTTTATAGGAACAATGTAATCAGGACGAAGAGTATGGTTTGAAGTCACTTGTGCATTTATTCCTATGTACATGCATTAGGGGTTGTTTCAAAGAATGCTAGAAATCTTTTTGACTCCAATTTTACACAAAACTTATAGAAAATAAAATAAGTAATAGTTTGTTAAGCATTTTTACCAACTTGCAATTACAAGACTCTAATCTTGTTACTGCTATTAGTTAAAATTAATTACATTGTATAGCTTCTGATGTGCTTTTTAAGTCATATGGCCAAAACACACTGCATTTACCTCAATCCAAACGCACATATACTACAAATATGAAAAGAATGGGTATGATTATAATAATTTTTATACACATACAAAATGTGTTGATAATAAACATATAACAAATATTTTTCAACCTGAAAGTAAGGCATTGCTTAAAACTGTTAAAAGCATATTGAGAAATAGAGCACATAATTAAAATAAGATAATGCAGCTATCTATCTATCTATCTATCTATATATATATATATATCGCATTTCTTGCTTTGGTCTCACTTCTCCCTGTTTAGCTTCCACTTCTCCCTGTTCTGACCAAAAGGAGAAGTCACTTCTCCCTAAAATTTAAGTCTAGCTTGACCCCTGTACTCAGATTTAACATCCCTGTAATTGACCATCATAGTAATGGTATGGCATTGTGTGTATAAGTAGTAAATCCATTCAATCCATTGATTACTGACTTCTTTATCTTGCATTTCAGTGATGCAGGTAACAGTGACAGAGTTGTTATTCAGGAGCTCATCAAGACCGTAGCACAAGTCAACCAGCTTGAAACTTCAACACAAAAAGAATTTAAAGGTAACTACTTTTATTATATTAATGTAATTAGAAATTGAAAAAAAGTGAATTGAATAAAATTGCAAAAGGAACAGTGAAATTATTACATCTTAAATTGGAATTTATATATATTTTGCTCACCTTCAGAAATTCACACAATCATGAACATTGCTTGAATTTTGGTGGTTACCCTTGAAAATTGCTTGAATTTTAGGTCAGGTCCAAATAATACTGGAGAAAGGCTCAGTAGTCTTTGAAAAGAGCATGAATTTAAAAATAAATGGACTTTATTGAAAAAGGTTACTTATACTTCAGTAAGACTTCTGGTTGGTTTGCTTATGTTCTTATTAGTACCCATTAGCCTCATTTGGGATTTTAATATAACCACTTTGTAGTGTTTAAATGGATGCTGTTTTGACTGCTGTCAAGACTGAATGAAAAGTCAGTGAAGTACTCTGCAAGGGGAATCCTGTTTTCAAATGCAATTACTGTGTATTTTTTAGGGAGTCAAACAATAAATATAGCAGTGTGTGGTGTTGAAAGAAGTTGACATTGGATCAGTGGGTGACAGTACTCTGAATTGCAGGTGTGACAAATACATAAAGAATGAAAATAATTTCCATATGAATTTAGAATATTGTTACTTAAACATGAAAATGAGGAGTCAGAAATGCAAGTGAATAAGACTCCAAACTCTCAGACTGCTGTACATAATATAATTGAACCTAGCCTAGCCCCCAACCCCCACTTCCTTTCCATCAGCTACATCATCATGACAGGACTAGTTCAACAAAGATGGTAATGAGTTCTTGTTTAAGAAAGACAAATTTGAAACTTAAATTATATGGACTCATACTAAGCATACATCGTCTATGCCATGCAGTCTGTTTAATAATAATAATAATAATAATAATAATAATGAGGACTTTGTATAGTGCCTAATCATTAGAAGCTCTAAGCGCTTTACAACATTTGACAACACTTAAAAAACATATATAATGATATGATTACAAAAATAAAAACAAACACCACGAAATTAGAAACAGAAAACATGCTGTAAATATTTAAGGTAAGGATACATTATTAGGTCTTTAAGTCTGTTCTTGCAGTTGAAATAGGTGAGTTTTAAGAGCACTCTTGAATGAGATCACTGTGTCTTTGTGTCTAAGTTCAGTGGGCAATTCGTTCCACGTTGCTGGGCCCTGGTATGCAAACGAGCATTGTCCATATGATTTCATTTTCATAGTGGGAATAATGAGAATACGAGTGTCAGAAGAGGAGCGTAAGTATCTTGCAGGTGTGTACACATGGGTGAGGTCAGATAGGTATGTTGGACTGGAGCCTGTCAGTGAAACGTAGCACAGAGAACAAATTTTGTGTTTAATTCTGGATCGTATGGATAGCCAGTATAGGGTACAGAGCAGGGGAGAGGCGTGCTCTGATTGTGGTACTCTAAGGATGATCCGAGAAGCTGTGTTTTGAACTTTTTGAAGTTTCTGGAGTAGATATTGAGATGAACCAGACAGAATTGAGTTACAATAGTCCAGTCTTGAAAGTACTAAGGAACACATAAGTGTTTTAGTGGCATCAGCTGAAAGACACTTGCGAATGGAGCTGATGCGTCTCAGCTCAAGATATGCAGCCTTGCATATGTTCATGACATGTTGGTGCAGTGAGAGAGTACTGTCAAGAGTAACACCGAGGTTCTTACTGACTGTGTGAATTTAATGTTTGTGTTGCTGATATTTATTGTCTGAGGTAAAGGATGTGAATGAGAAAGTCTTTGTGTTGTAATCAGGATGGCTTCAGTTTTATCATCATTCATCTGTAGCTTGTTACATGTCATCCATGATTTCACATCGAAAATGCACCTAATACATGGACAGAAGAAGTCTGGGCTACAGTAGTCCAGACGGCAGCAAAAGGGAATTAAAGATGTAATAAGTCAAGGAAAGATAATGTTGATGTCCTCAGTATACATCCAAAGCCAGCCTCTATTGTGAGTCTTGTTGGAATGCTGGGTCCCCCTCCCCCAACCTAATGTTTATCGCTTGCAGCTGTCAGTCACAGTAACATCAATGGTAGGGGAGGAGGATAATGTTGAGAGGGTACAACCATCCACCTTCAAACAGTCATCTGATCCATGAAACAACAACACAGGCCAGACATTACCTTCATTTCCCTTGCTTGCTTCCCCACCTTTTTCTGACTCACTGGTGGAGTGTCCCCTTAGTTTGAGGCTGCCCAGTAGGCATAAGTCTCCCCACATGTACAGGCCTGTAAGTCTAGATGCATTGGGTTTGTACCAGATCCATTGGATCCAGTTCATAATGCAGCCTTGCCATCTCTAGCTGTCCAGTCGTCTGGCATTTACAGGAACTTAGAGTTCTGTCTGTTTAGCCGTACCATCTTCAACATACCCTTACTCTGACAGATTTCAGTGAGAAATCTATCCATCCAGCCAGGCCCTTTGGAGCAATCTCTGTTTCTCTACTGCCAACATCCAGGCCAACCATACACCAGGCAATGAAGACAGAACCAGTGCCATTGGGTTTGTAGGAAAGACAAACTGATAGCACACAAACAAAGTGCAAAGCACAATACATGTCAGTTAAAATTTGATAATGAAAAAGCCAAATCTGAGAAGAAGAAAAAAGTGAATCATTTTGACAAAGAGATCAATAATACAGTGAGAGCTAAACTGTGCATTAAAAGCTGTTTAACACAGCATATGCCATAGCAAAGCAGAGAAAATCTTCTACAGACTATGAATTTCTTTGTGTGGTTCAAATAAAAAATGGAGTAGAACTGATCCCATCAATAGAACTGCATTCATAGACTTCATCAACACTGTATCTGACGTCCTACTGAAAAATGTCAAGGATAAAATATCTAGAGCTAAATTCATATTCATCCTTTCAGATGCTAGTACTGATTCAGCACTTATGTGCCAAGAATGCATTTGTATTAGATTTGTAGATCCTGATCTTTAAAGTCCATAAATAAGTTGAAATATCGAGTATATTTTGCATGTCACAGCTCTATGCTGCATGTATTTAAATGGTGCAACTTAATAATGGTAAACATTTTAAGAGTCCTGTCTTCCGCTATTCTTTTTAACTATGAAAATACGGACGAGTGGATATTTTACATGGACAAGTAAACTTTTTAATTTACTTTTCTGTGGAAAACTTGATTCTGACAAAATTTCTGCACCTGTGTCTCTTTTCAGATATATTATCTCAGAAGCATTTCTTTACAGAGCAAAATGCAATTACCAATCTGCACACATTTTACATCTAAAGGCAGTATGGTGGCTCAGTGGTTAAGAGTGCATTTATCATAACTAAAAGGGTTTATTGGATCAGCCAGAGTTGACCATGGTGGTGTCATTGGGCAAGGCTTTTGACTCCAGTTGCCTTTGTACTAAATAACCTGCTTGGGTAGGTGTGCCTTAAAAACCCCAAAATCAACTAAAGAGCAGCATGCCAGCAATCCCCATACCTCTTACATTTATATGCTGTAAGCTAATCATTTCAGACTCGCTGCTTATTACCACAATCCACCCTGAAGTTGAGGCCAACTGCACACAGCATCGACTCAAATCAGCCATTGTATAATGCACAATCAAATTTAGGTCTATGAAGCTTGCTAGAAGTAATAAGTAGAACAAACAAGATAGATCCAGATTTGGTGGCATTATGCGACAGCAGTTCAGAGTTTGTCTTTTGCAGTTTGACTTAACATGCAGGTACCATTTATTCTTACATATATTATCTCCAGAGCATTTCTTTACAGAGCAACAAAAAAGCAAGGAATACAGTTTAAAACCACATACAACTCTTTTTACAATCTGTTACATTCAGTTATTGTCAAAATTTTAAGTAATTGTTGTTTACAGTTGTTTACCATCACATATGACTTAGACTCTTGTTGGTTTTCTTCAGTCGTTGTATTGACAGAAGTGGACAGATTGACCAAGGATGCCCAGCATGCACTCCGCAGGACAATGGAGAAATACATGGCTACATGTCGGCTGATCCTGTGTTGTAACTCCACCAGTAAAGTAATCCCTGCCATTCATAGTCGATGTCTAGGGGTCAGGGTGGCTGCACCCACTATTGAAGAGGTGTGTATGATGGTATCATTTGGCAGACATTTTACATTTTCTGAAGTGGAATTTGCCAACTTGCGGCAATTGTCACAGTGAATCTTGTATGTAAATAAATGTGAAACTCAGAGATCTAGAATAAAGTACTAGTTTGCTTGCATGGAGTATACACAGTAAAGGGAATTGCTATGTTTCCCAATAAGTAGCTGATGCTTGATGATAATCTCACCCTCACCCCCATGTTTGCAAACTTTTGGTAAATATTTACTTAGGAAATCATTTTCTGGTAATAAGCCCACCCTTTACATTTTGACAAATTTATTGGCTGGTTCCCTGTCCTTTTAATGAGAGAACTAATGAGAGAAAAACTATTTTTCTTATCATGTTGAATATTCTCTGCTCTATAATTGAAAGTACTTTATCAATTTTTGTGTTTAAAAAATTATTTTAAAACTATATATTACTGGACATGATGAAATTCATAAACCCCAAAGAGGGTGCTTCATACATGCCAACCATTACACTTTTGGAATGTGAGATTAATGTAATACAGCATTCTGAGCACATGATCATGCTCATTGCAGAATTCCAGTTCACGATCATTCAGTGAAAGTTACACGTGTAGATTAGTTGAAGTGAGTGCTGAATATTAATAATTTTGCAGTATATTTTGTGTTTTTAGTCTGGTTCTAATCCATATCAATTTTGCCATTGGTGACAAGAATTTTGACCAGCTGCTGAACTAATTTGTGGCAAAAATGTATCTTTTTCATGCATGCTGTAATTCTGGCATATAGTACATAGATTTATGCACAAATTATACTACAATGAACCCCATGACCAAAATCGTACCAGTTTATAAAAATAACAGTTGAAAGAAAATGAGGCAAGACTTAAACTTATAACTTCATCTCCTTTTCAAAACACTATATTTAACAGATTTTGACATCGCCTGCTATACCATAGTTCTGTATATTATGCTGTTCTTAATACATGATGGTTCTATATATATTGTGGTACTCTTCAGTTTGGTACATAATGCAGTTGCTGATTATGCACCCTGACTACCACACTAACGAGAGCTGTATATAGTATTTTTGTATCCTGTAAGACAGTACATCATCTCAAACTGTTAATCTTTAAAAAGTAGGCCATTTCCCCACACTCCATATCAGATCCATTCATTGTTGTTTATTCTACTTTTTTCCTTCCTTCCTTCATGAGCAAATTAGAGATCCAACTCATTGATTATATCGAGTTATTGATACTTTGTTTAAACACTGACTTGTAGAAGTTTCACTTTATGCATTGTTTCAGATAAGTCAGATTCTGCAGTCCACATGTAAGAAAGAAGGCCTCAATCTTCCCCTAGAATTAGCCAAGAAAATTGCTATCAAAAGCAACAGAAATTTACGCCGAGCCCTTCTCATGTGTGAAGCCTGTCGAGTTCAGCAGTGAGTAGATAGAAGTTTAGTCTCCATGGATCAGGTTTTAGCAGACTTCGGGTTGCCAATGTTAAATAGGTCCGGTTAGAAAACTGAAAAATTTGCTGATTCTAAGATTAATTAACAGAGCCACCCTGTGTTTCTTATTTCAATGGTTTGTAGTTTTTATGTCATTTTTTGCACATGATAGGCTTTAGATGGCAGCCATTATATTGTGATGTCTTTTGTGGTAGCGTGCATATAAGTGGCTGTCAATATCATGGATGTATGTAATTATCTGTAATTGTATTGCTTACAAATGAATGCATGTGTGCATATGTATCTTAAAATTAATTGTATAACCAAACTCTGAGTTTAGGTTTCTCAGTTTATTGCAAAAATAATTTTATCGTGCTCAATAATAACCAATGTAAATATGTAACTAAACAATAAATTTATGAATCAGACTATCATATTTCATTATACTGGCATAGTGAAAATCTCATAGTAAAAGAAACAAAACAAACTTTGGTTGATAACTAAAATCTCAGTTACACCAACTGAAATAAATATGAAGATGGAATTATAATGAAAATGTCAGATCACTAAACATTAATATGGTCAATTCAACTTTATTTCAACCCTTGCTATATAAAAATTAAAGCTGCATGCTTACAGTGTTAAGGAAATAACTTATATGCAATGATTTTGCTCATTTCATCCTGCCCCCCCCCCCTTATCTGAAAAAGACTATAATCAAATTAGTGTTAATTACTACAAGTTGAAATCCTAAGAAATTTAATATATGTACCTATAATTTTTATTTCTGGTCTGAAATGGGGATGGTTCCCTAAGAACATTTGACCATCCTCCCAATTCCACCAAGCTTCTAGTTTATATACCCTATGAAATCCTGTATGGTGTTCAGAATTATGCAGAATTCTTACAGAATTCTTTGGAAAACCACAGCTTAAAATCTTTTTCCCAATACAGAATATATTCAAGAAAATAACAATATTCAGTGAAGAAGAACATAATTTTTAGAGCAATGTAATAAATATTCATTAAATAATAATTTCTTCACACTGAACACAATTTCTTTGTGGGGAAATAATACAAAAGAAAGTCTTCTGTAAAACTTTAGCAGTCTGGAAGTGGGAATCAAAAGTAGCAATGACCTGGAAGTGAACCCTAGTGGGGTCATAGTAGTGAGGCCACACACTGCATTAGACTGAAAAGTAATGGTGGGGGGGAATTGCCAATCAAAGGCTCAAAACAATAAACAGTAGGAATATTAAATAACATAGACAGGTATTTGTAACTTTAGAGTTAGTTGCATTCATTGCCAATAAATTTCATTGCTGATTGTTCTTAAAACCATGCTCATCACACAGCAGCACACACACACACAGATGATGTAACACTCCTGCAAATATGCTAAATCGTCACAATTTCTGGTGGAGGTAGAACCTAGGAAAACACCAAGAAGAACCCATGACCCGTGAAGAGCTACTGGCATGTTGGCCGAGCCTGAGACTTGAACCCACACAACGCATTAGACCACTCAGCCAACTGGGGCCCCCACAAGTTAATTTGATAATGGCATAGGGTTTTTTTCAAGCTGTAGAATAATATAAGTTTGTTGAATTTTTCTTGAAACTTTTGATCTTGGGTAAAAAGTAGTTTTCAGTAGTACATTTTATTGTCAGTATTGCAGATAGAGAGACATGAATATAAAAAAACTAGTCTTTAAACTGTACATAATGGACCTCAACAATATGTCCTATAATATGTACTTTGTTGCCATTTGTTTTTTATATAGAAGTTGACAAGGATGATGATAATATTAAGAAAAGAGTTTTATATATGTTTTGAGAAGTCATCCTTGATATTTTTATCATTGCGGAGTCAGATTTGTTTTTACTTTCATAGCCCAGGTTTCAGCATCAGCATGTGTGCTGCCAATAAAGTCAAAATTGTGTCAAGAGTTTTTTGCAGGTATTTGCAGGTCGCTAACAGTGAATGGTACATCATAGCATGTTTCACTGATTTGACAATGGATTCTGTTAAACCTTTGTTATTATCTATCATGGTGTAATTTATAACAGTGTTGTCATTAGCTGTTAGCAGCTGGCTTAAAAAACATCTATATTTACAAATTGTAAAATTGTAGCCATCTGCTTTTATAATATTACAGGACTTGAAATTAACACTAATCTGCTATCCTGAGGTTAGTAATTTTGCCAGTGGTTCAGTAAAACCAAGCATTTACTAATCTCTTAGGGCAGTGAAAATTATTGATGGTCACCTATCATAACAGTTAAGTATTTACGAAGTGGTCCTGGGTCCGCATTTTCTTCAATGGTTAATTGATGTTTGTTGTGTTAATTGAGTACCAAACAGCTTCAAGCAATTGACCAATCACCACTTGTCAATCATGCTGTTTGATCAAGCAATCAGTGAGCATAAATTAAACACACATCCAGGCATCATTAATATCCACCAATTTCCTCAGATAAGCTGATTGTTGCAGTAATGGATTGATTTTCATAAATATTTACAAATTTTGCAATGGTTTATTGATTCTTTGAGTGATAATGGTGAAAAGGAGTCAGTGGGAACTTTGTAATTCTAACAGTCAGTCTCCAGATCATCTATATGAGTTAGATTTGTTTCTTTGCTGAAACCTAGATGAAACATTGATGGATAAAGACTTCTGGTCACCCGAGTGAAAATGTAAAATTTACTGCTGGTTTGTCCCCAAAATAATGCCTCATCGTTTCAGTCTTTCAGATATTTGAGTGACTCTTTACTTGCAGTCATCAAGCTGAAGGAGGAGGGGTGGGGATGAAAATTGTAATTGTAATGAGAAATGGAGAAATACAAAAACTAAGGTTTCAGATAGTATCTTATATTAAGCATTTATTTACATGTTTAAATCAACACGAATTATTAATCAATTCCATCTCACAAAGTCGAAATTTTAAATTAATCCTACTCATCATATAAATTTGAGGATATTCTGTACAAAAAAACCCCAGAAGACTGATGCGTAAGAATAGTGTTAGAATACATTGTCCATCCTAGGCCTATGAGTGCTTTCCATATTTTCTATTTATAGCAGTTGTATATGACACATTTCCTAAAAAAAAAACCAAGAGGTTTCTTAAGTTTGAAAGTTAGCCACACATGTTCATTATATATTTAGACAGCGGGCCAGACTGTACTTTTAAAAAACACGGTGCCAGATGTTAAGCAATACTGGGTTTATTGAACGATGCAGCTCATGGATGCTGCGTGAATGAAATATGTTAGAGCAGAGGGATCTTTTTAAGCTTCAAAACATGTCAGATCAGAAAAGGAATAAAAATAATAGCTTTACAGTTTTAAAAAGAAGAATATGAAAGTGATGAGATACGACACTCAGACTGAAACCATTGTCATGCTCATTACAAAATTTGCAGAGTTGACTTTACGTTCATTCAGCGAATGTTGGACATTTATACAAGCTAAAGTGAGTGTTCTCTCTAAATAATTTGTCATTATTATTTGTGTTGAATTCTGGTACTAATCCACATGGATTTTGCCCCTTTGTGACAAACACTTCAACCAGGTGAAGATCCAGATTAAAATAAAAATTAATGTTCACAACTTTACCTGCCATTCTGATCTAAATTTTTAATTTATGAGAGTCATATGATATGTTGCTTTCATTTTCTGTTTGATCTTGACCTTTTTTGTGTGGCTAGCATACCCTTGAAATAAATCTGCATCACTGGAATACAGTTGCTTTTAAAAATTTTCACAAATTCAAGAAAAATGTTTTGGACAGTTTCTAGGGAAGGTAGCTTTATTTTGATCTCATAGTAATTATACATCTATTGCCTGCTGTCAATCCATTCAAGGCATTGATTGGTCACTTGGTGATAATAACTATATCTAGTATTCATTACTTAGTTTGGCAATTACTACATTGAGTGTAACTGTTAAATGGAAATTACCCACAAAAATAATAGGCAAATGAAATTGCCATTTTTAATCATTTTCCAAAATTGAATTGCCACATTAATGTTATAAGTTTCATTTGCAGTTTTGGCAAACTGTGAAAGGAACCAAGAAATACTATGAATTCATTATTTCATTACGTAATAATTTTCTTGAATTTCTTTTCTGCTGCAAACTGTAAATGTTAAGACCCAAGTAATACTTATTTGAAAATAATAGGACCCCTTCTCCAATCCATGAAGCTAAGTATGGACAAAAATGGCACTGTTAATAAAACAATGAAAATTGATACCCACAAAATAATTTAGATTAGAGGCTAAGAGTGGGCAAGGATACATTGAATTCAGCCAGTCAGGGGTTCATAGGAATTATCAGAGCCTAGAATGAAAGCAGACAGGGGTCCATTAGAATGATCAGAGTCTGGGGCTGGCATGAGAGTGGGCAAGGGTCCTTTGCAGTTTTCAGAGCCTGGCTTGAGATTGGGCTAGGGTTCATTGCAGTGTTCAGTAAACAATGCTTATCGGTCATTTGGTGGTAGGTGGCTGGAGCTTCACAATTCATAAATTTTTATGCCAGCTGATGTGATTAACTCATTGTGAGATTACCAGTAAATTGGTTTCTAGATATAAATGCTGGCACACTAGATTGGATGTGAAGTTTTCAGGTTCATTGTAAATGTACAAAATAGGCTTTTGATTATGTATTAGATTAGATATTCTAAATGAGAATGACATGTAGCCTCATTTCAGACTTTAAGTACGTGTAAACTTGTAAGAAAATAAATGTTTCTCTAATTTTATGGCTACTTAACTAGATTCA
This sequence comes from Megalonaias nervosa, assembly GCA_016617855.1. Classification (NCBI taxonomy): domain Eukaryota; kingdom Metazoa; phylum Mollusca; class Bivalvia; order Unionida; family Unionidae; genus Megalonaias; species Megalonaias nervosa. Next base: position 56,521 of record JAECUM010000995.1, on the reverse strand, counting down.
TTTAAGAAATCTGACTAACAGGCATGAATAGTATGTAACAATATACAGATTTGTGTTACAGGTACCCCTTCAGTCCAGACCAGGAAGTTGCAGAGCCAGACTGGGAACTTTATCTGAAGGAGACAGCTGGCATGATTGTCCAGCAGCAAAGTCCAAAGAGGTCAGTTTGATTTAGGGTCACAGTTTAAGATTCAGACAGTCTTGTCTTGCTCAGCCTATTTTTGCTTTGATACATCAGTGCAGTAAATGGGAATTCAGTAAAACTTGATTTAGCTTGTAATGGGGTTAATTTGATGATTTTTTATTAATTCTTCTTGAAACTATTTTAGAGTTCTCGCCAATGTTTTGGGTAGACATAAACAGTCCATTGTTTCTCTGAAGTGAATCCAATGTAGTCTAATTGTGCATGACTTTGTATTGATGCCCTATGGAAATTGTATTGGATTAACTGTTTGTGTCATGACATACGATCTACTAACTCCACTTCTTGTTAAACATATTCTGATTGTCAGAAAGTATAACTAGTCTGGTTGCTTCTTTGACTAAACTGTTTGAGCTCTTACAAGAGAAAGACTATTACTGAGATCCAAAATCTAAGCATGGTACAGAAAAAAGCTGCATTGAGCAACCTCTGTGACTAATGATCACCTGTCATTTATGAGTAAAATTGTCACTGTCATGAGCAGCTACCAGTCACTAAATATGTGCTGCAGGCAGAGTACAGATTGTTTTGAACCCAGATGAAAAAAACATGGGAGTTAATTCTGGTTGTTGGTTTCATTTAATGTGCAGGTAGCAGCATATACTAATGACCATAAACCAGATTTAAGTACATATCTCTATAACTGCCATTGTAGTGCCAAAGTCATGTAAATCTCAATAATAATGAACTATTCATTCTCTAAAGGAAGCAGTCATCAACATGTATGGTTCAGGGATCCATATTATTTAGTTGTCATGAAAATCCAGCACAACAGCAGTAATGTCATATGAGAGAATGAGAAATCTTCTCACCTGGATTTTCTGTAGCATGCAGAGTACATCATTTCTTTATGGTGTTAATATGTTATGCCTGGGGAGAATGAGTTCTTTGTCTCATAACAAGATGCTACTGTTTAACAAGAACTATTAATAGCGAATAAAATACAAGATATTTTATTGCTTTTAAAAGCAATTGAATTTTGGCCCAGAAAACGGCCCTCTTGCACACACCTTTCTTGAGAGACTGCATTTTGTTTGTAGAAATGGTGGTCTCTAAAGACTGGCTTTACAGTACATGTGAATATTTTACTCTGAAAAATTGAAACTCTTCATTTCTGCATCAGTAGTTGAAACTTTGTAAAATATATAGAAAGTCCACTTTACTTGATATTATTTTAAAGCTTAGTGCTGTGATCTGTCAAGTCTAGCAAACAATGTTACATTACAATAACATGCAATGAAATAAAAAAATGTAAAACTAACAGACAGACAATTAAATTAAATATACATAACAGATCATTCTACTACGATTTAACATCTCTGGTGGCCTAAGTGGTTAGAGCATCAATCTCGGATGCTGGAGGTCACGGGTTTGAATCCCAGCCAGGTCATACCAAAGACTTATACAAATGGTACTAGCAGCTGCCTCGCTTGGCACTCAGCATTAAGGTTGGTGTTAGGACTAGTTGGCCTGGTTTCAGGATAATGTAACTGGGTGGGACATGATGCTACATGTCTCTGGGACAGTGCCACAATGCTAGACCTTACTATAAACTGCCACACTGCAGACATTGTAGTGATGTGACTGAAAAATTGTTAAAGCTACTTAATAAATCCAAATAACACACACACACACACACACACACACTATTATGACTTTAGGTATAGGTCCATGATATATAGTAGTGACATCTTCAGAGCTATTGCTAGGGTTGATATGTCATTGAAAGTAGTTGCAATTGGATTAATGGAATGAGAATGTATACAGAAAGCATTGTTACCAGTGACATGAAAAATACAGAGGTTTCTGGGTTTTTAATCGTGTTCTTTTGCACCTTTCACACGGTGCTTTTCCATACATTGTTGACTATACCAAGTGAAACTGTCACTTTTGCACCTTTCACATGACACTTTTTCATACTGTTACATTGTTGACTATACCAAAGGAAACATTGTCACTTAGCCAAAAAGCGCAGCTTTAAAATGTCTTCTCATCAAGAAAATGTACAAGGGAAAATGTAATGTTTCTGTTAATTACAAAGTATGCCTTCTTCAGTAAGAACATAAGTGTTCATGGTTTTGTGATAAATTGTCTGAGAAAAACTATAAGTAAATAGCTATAATTGATATGTTAGTGGATTGGTTTGGTGCTTTACGGCACAGCAACACGAGTAGGCAGTTTAGTGCCGAGTCAGTTAGAAAAAAATGCTTTGAGCAAGGACTTACCACAGTAGCTAACCCAGGATGGTACAATGGTAGGATTTGAACACTCACCTTTTGGTTGCGAGTCCAGCATGCTAACCACAGAGCTACCACAGCTCCCTCCCAAAAAATTGGCTGTATTTTTAGTGGGAGGTTATCATGTAAGATCAGAAACTGAAGCAATATTCAGACAGGTTGTGATTTTGCACTATTGGCTCTATTTTTAAGATGATGTGTATTTTATCCAAAAGGATTCTAATGGGGCATAATAATACGTACATAATTTGTAATGTCGTTTTACTCTTGGCAATTAGAAAATTGAAGGTGTTTGTTGAACTTATAAAAACTTAGTTAATCCATTCATTATGTGCATGAGTGAAAAATCAAGTTTATGAGATGATTGGATCATTCTTGCTTATGTATTTCTGATCACAGGTCAGCAGACTGCAGCTCAGAAAGAAATGGGAACCAGTGTCACACCTCTACTACATAAATATGTATGACATAAGTTACTTCTGTCATAATAGCTGCAAATCCATGACTTAAGTACGCACAGCATTAGTGTATATATTGGCAGTTTTGATTGGTAGTTATTGCAGTTAGCCAGTCACAACTGTCCTTACTAGAACTATAGAACACTAGGTGTATAGGTGGCACTCTACAGTTTGGTATTCTGCTTAGAGTTTGATTTTTAAAGAAAAAGTTTTTCCCAGGTTTTCTTCACTGGTTATCCTGGCTGTTTAGAAAAATCCTTCTACATCTTAGATATTGTTAAAAGAAATTCTAATTGCTGTTATTTTAGTGTATAATATTTGTAGGGTGTAGTTTGGGTTAGAGAGTATGCAGCTTGGCCTTACTTTTGGCATGCACATATTAAAAAATCTGCTTGGTCATTTTCATTTCCTGGACTTAAATTGTAAATAAATGAGCTGATAACTTTATTCTTACTTGTATATTTTGTAATTCATTCATTGCACTTTTCAGAAGCTGGTATTGTCTGGTCTGGGAAAATTTGTTTTCTTTTTTTTATTAACTAAGTTAGTGTACTTGAGACTAATTGAGGCTGATTTTTTAAGCATATGGGAGCAGCCAAGTTTGTTTTCTAGATCATATACAGTTTCCACATTTACAATATCCAAAGAAATTTCAGCCCAAGTACATGAAAGTAACAGAGATATGCCAACATTCTCACTATGCAGACAACTTCAGCTTAGACTATCTCAGAAGTACAATGTATCTATAGAGTTCCTGCATAAGAAGCATGCATGTTTTATTGAGGGAAAGAAGTAACAATTGCAACAGATTTAGGTTATGGATTTGGAAATTCGGAAGACCTTTTGTGATTAAATTAATAGAAAACATAATATAATTCAGTTTATTAAAATAACCCAGTTGAGAGTGTAACATATACATTTATAGGTTGACATAGTTACCATTTATGCTTGACATGCAAGAATGTATTCTTTTCCTCCTTTGGTTAACCATCATGACCCCAAGAAATTAAATCTTGACCCAAACACTGCTGCAAGATTTATAGTTATAAATTTGGTTTTGTATTCAGTCATCAAAATGGCTTGATATTGCCAGGAATTAGATTAGAGAGGACAGAAGATTGGTATGCAGGTACTTAAAATTTTGCATGCTCATAAGTTGTTTCCAGTTGCAAATTTAATTGACCCAGATCTGCTTTTTCATAATGCACCAGTAGATTTGGGTATATGCTGTTTGTTAGGAATCAGTCAAACAGCATAGACTTTGATCTGCTATGCTATGGCAAATTAGGGTCTAAGTTGTATGCAATTGGACCCAAAATTTCAGTGATTATAAACTGTACAAATGTGCCTTTAGGCCTTTACTATGTATGCCTTCAGAGGAGCAAATAAAAAGTGACAAAAGTCTTGAAAAGCTAAAGAAATATGTTTTGAGCTTTTAAGAAACCTTTCCTTGTGATCAAATTCTTTGGGTTTGGATACACATCATGTTGTATCACTTTGTCTTGGCATGAGCTGTTGAGACATGAAAACATTTATATATTTCAGGTAACCAGGAAAAAGTAAACAAAATTATTTTCTGAAATGTTTTTCTTTCCACCATTTCAGGTTACTTGAGGTGCGAGCAAGACTGTATGAATTACTTTCTCACTGCATTCCACCTGATGTGATCATGAAGGTAAAGTGACACAAGTAAACACCTTCAGCTAATCACCCCACCCCCAGTAATCAACACCTCTGACGTACGCGAATTACATGTATAATGAATATTTTCTGCTATTCTCTGCAAATAGCCAGGCATTATGGTCTATAAATGAAATATAAATTCAATCCATATATTTGGTTTCCTATATTTATTATATATTTATCCCCATTATTTATGTACCTATCATTATGGCTAGATCCTTTCTTGGTCAAGGTAATATTCGAGTCAGTAGGAAATAATAGTAATAATAATAATAAATAATAATAAATCATTATGTGAAACATATCCAGACAGTGTGAAAGCAAGATCATCATTCTAAGAAAATTAAGAGGTTCCTGCTTCCCATTATAAGGAGACTGCATATACATCTAATTAAACTTTGAAGATTTTATCTTTTGGTCAGGGTTTGCTACAGGAGCTGATCGCAAACTGTGATGGCCAGCTGAAGATAGAAGTTGTGCAGAATGCGGCATACTTTGAGCATCGGCTGCAACTGGGTCAGAAGGCTATCTACCACCTGGAGGCTTTTGTAGCGAAGTTCATGGCCATCTATAAACGATTCTTTGAAGAGGGCATTGCTGATCTCTTTTAATTAAGTCTGGTGCAGGATGTGTTAAGTTTTGGGCAGTTTTATAACTTGCTCACATTCCTCCCCATCATCATTTGAATTGCGTACCATAGAACAGGGTATAATCACAGTGGGGAGTGGACAAGTATGATGTTAAAATACCACTTTAGTTTGGTTGAAGAGCAGTAAAAACAAGCTATCTTTCATTATAGACTGAGGGTGCCAGGACCAGTTGGAAGGATTCCAGTGTTTCACACTCTTATAATCTTTTTAATATTGCAGAACATTAACTGAAGAGAAAAACTATAAAGAGGTTCCTTCATATTGTGTTTTTAAAGATTTGAAGGTTGGAGGATCGTTACGTGTCATGAACAGCTGCTGCATAGCAATATATGATGCCTTCACTACTGACAGACACATTCAGCATGTTCATATACTTGTATATCATATTTGGTAATGGGATCCTGATAAAAACAATAATCCTGGATCCCAATCAAAACATAATCCTGGATTCAATAAAAACATAATTCTGTACACTGCCACAGGGTTACTTTTTAGATCTGTAAAATGATAGATTAATGTGGGAAACCCAGATGGAAAAACTATTCATTGATGTCCTGGATTTACTCCAAGCCACTTGATCACAGTTATAAGTGCCATCTTTAACAGCTGGATATCATCTATGGCATGGTGTATCATCTACATATAATTTTCCATCGAAAGAAAGCTTGAAGACTGTTGCTTAATCTGTTTTTAACTCTCCTAGTTATAGACCAAAGGAGCATAATGGATGGTCTGTTTTCCATCTTCCAATGCTGATCCATCTGTTGGCACAGGTTCATTATTGCTACTCCTAAATTATCTGGAGGATTTCCATGAAGCTTTACACACACGTTAATCCCAAGGTCCTAAATAAAAATGGTACTACTTAGACATCAAATATGACCACCACAGCAGACATCTTCTTATGTTGTCTAGTTGGTCTTAAATAACAATTGTGCTGATTTGATATCCCAAATGGTTGCCACAGTGACCACCTTGAAAATCTTATTGCTACTTCTAGATGGAAAGTCTTATCAACTCTGGGTTTTCACTAGAAGAATTCTGATGTCTAGTTCGTATCAAATGAAAATGGTGCTGATCTGACTTTGTGGAGACATCTTGAAAATCTTTATTTTGTTACTGCTTCTTAATGGAAACTCATATCAGCATGAGTTTTCACCAGATGACTGATTATAGTACCTAGTAGGTCCAGAATGAAAATTATACCACTATGATCTGGAATATGGTAACCACAAAGAATATATTGAAAACCTGATCACCAATTGTTCTGAACTGATGGTCATATCAAGATGGGGTTTTCACCGCAAGTCTTCTAAAGCTGTCTAGTTTGTCCTAAATGAAAAGGGTGATCATCTTACATCCAGTGTGGCTACCACAGTGGCTAATTTTAAAATCTTGTCATGCAAGAATATTAGAGAGGGTTTCAACACTCAGCAGTTAGAAAGAATTGGTAATATCTTGAATTCCTAGAAATTCTTTTTCAGAGAGTAGAATACGTGTTTTTGAAACTTGAAGTTAATTTTTAAGGTAGCTCATTGCATATTTATCCTTAGGACTGTTCTAGAACAAATCGAGGATAATTGGTTTTGGAGTCATTCTGTATGATTTCTTAAAATCCATTATACATTATGGACACAGGAATGGTGAAGTTATTCTCTTTGGTCTCAATAAACTTGTAAGCAAAAATTAAATACTTTCGAATCCCAATATTTGTTTTGTGACATCTGGATCTTCTCATTAGAGAGTGCACCTTATCAACACATATCCATGTTTTATACTTGTAAATTTCAACACAAAAAGGTTAGATAATTTACAACTATTCATATCAGATTACTGTTAAGAAATATTTTCTTTTTTTCAATTGACATCTGATAGTTGCTGAGGTGCACATTCTTTGTTCAGTTTTCCAGTATATTTGGACTTAAAAGAATGCTACAGAACATGGGGAATTGGACCACATCAGTGGTCTTGTAGCATTGCTCTTCTATCAAGACTGGACACAGGAACCTTGTCCATATGAGCTGTTGTGTGAGATATTTTGAACATTTGGAATGCATCAGTATGGTTGGAACAGAGCTACACAGCACCGATTGTTATGTCATTAAGACATTGACTCTCATATTATACACATCAAGGTTGACATCTTACATTTTAGGACCAGCTTCATACAGTACATCAGCAGATCCATGCTGTTTTGTTGTGTCAATTGACTTGAATGATCAACGTATGATGGTCAGGCTGGTTTATTGCATGTGATGTTCAGCAGTATGTAAACTCAAGATTCTCAACTGTAATTTCAAGAAACAAGTCTGTATAGGATATACTCAAGGAGATTCCCCATTTCAGTTGTGCTTTCTTTGGACTGCAAAGTTAAAACATCCAGTGATGTTTCAAAACTTAACAATGGACAGATCAGTAATTTTACGAAGTAGGACGTTTTGGCGCAGAGGACGTTTTGGCGCCGCCATTTTGGTGCCGCCGTTTTGGCGCTTATTAACATGAACGTATTTCTCAGTAAAAATAGTACATTGTTTGCACGAAAAACATTTATTGTTAAAGCATTCATAAAAAAAAAAACGTAGTACATAAAGTTGGCAAGAAAAACTGAACTTGTCGAACACATAGAGGTATCCTTCGTACATAAACTTATCCTTGCCACGCTTCGACTGTGTATTCTCCATGTTAAGGGTGCAATAGAATGATATGTGATATATTTATCAGACTTTATATATGTTATGTTATATATATGTATATATATATATATATGCAATGCCGAGCAGTGCTTTACAATGAATTTACAACGTGGATTAGTGTCACTCGTGGAGTCATAATTGTCGTGATAACATACCCTATCGGTTTCAATACGGTAGGTTAGTGCGATGTTGTTGTATGTTGGAGTTATAATTGTCGTGATAACATACCCTATCGGTTTCAATACGGTAGGTTAGTACGATGTTGTTGTATGTTGGCATGATGTGACAAGTAATTAGTCCCACTTACCCAGTATTTAAACCATGTAGGTAATTGGCACGCCAAAACGGTCGCGCCAAAAAGTCACGTACCCGTAATTTTATGGTGGAAATGCAACTTGGTTATGGTTTTTACTGGCAAGAGTTAAAAGAAAAAAAGTCAACCTGTAAAATACTAACTAAAGAAAAAGTAGTAAGGACTTTTTTCATGTGTGTGTGTGTTTTGGATTTTTAAAATAGCTTTAACACTTTTTTAGTCATATTGCATCGATGTCTGCAGTGTGACAGTTTATAGTGATGTCTTGCACTGGGGCTTCATGCAGCAGACATGTAGCATGATGTCCCACCCAGTCACATTATCCTGACACCAGGCCGACCAGTCCTAACACTTGCTTAGCACCAAGCGAAGCAGCTGCCTGTACCATTTTTATCAGTCTTTGGTATGACTCAGCTGGGGTTCGAACCTGTGACTTCCCACATCTGAGGCAGACGCTCTATCCTTTTCTTCTGTATTTTAACCCTTGTGGAAAAAGGTATATACTGTAACACTTAGTCTTGTTCTGTTTTCACTTTTAGTTACTTTTTCTTACGCCCTTTTTACCTAATTTGCCCTCATTTTTCCAACTTCAAAAGGGAACAGTGCCCAAAATTACCAACTCAGATGCAACACAGGATAGGCACAGTTTTCATTTAGGACCAAGTAGACATCACAAGTCTTTTAGTAAAAACCCATGTTGACATGACCATCCATTCAGATGTAGCAGTAAGATTTTCAAGATGGCCACTGAGGTGACCACATTGGTAGTCCACGCACCATCATTTTCATTTAGAACCAGCTTGACATCGTAAGAAGTCTTTTGATGAAAACTCCATGCCCATATGACATTCCATTCAGGAAGAGAAGCAAAAACAACATTTTCAAGATAGCACCTTACTAGACATCAGATTGGTACCATTTTCATTTAGGACCAACTAAAATGACAAGTCTTCTACTGAAAACGCCAAGATGATTTGAGATTCCATTCTTGTGGAATAGTGACAAAATTTTCACCATAGTTGCCATGGCGACCATATTGGATGTCCGAGCAGCTCCATTTTCATTTAGGACCAACTGGGCAAAAGTCTTCTGGTGAAAATCCAATGTCAGTATGACATTAGGTTCAGGAGGAGTAGTGATAAAAAGATGGCCATATTGGACAACAAATTGCACCATTTTCATTCAAGACCAACTAGACATCATTTGAAACGCTCTGGTGGCCTAAGTGGTTAGAGCATCTGCCTCGGATGCAAGAGGTCGCAGGTTTGAACCCCAGCCAAGATATACCAAAGAATTATAAAAATGGTACTAGCAGCTGCCTCGCTTAGCACTTAGCATTAAGAGGTTAGTTTTACGACTGGTCGACCTGGTGTCAGGATAATGCGACTGGGTGGGACATGATGCTATATGTCTGTGGCATGATGCCCCAGTGCTTGACATCACTATAAACTGCCACACTGTAGACATTGTAGAGATATGACTAACAAATTTTTAAAGCTGCTTTAAAAATCTAAATCACACACCCACTTTTTTAGTGAAAACACCATCTTTATGTGACCATGTGGGATCCTCCAGATAGTTTTGGAGTAGCAATAAACTTGTGCAAATGGCAAGACAGATTGATGTTGGATGATGGACAACAGGCCATTCTGTAAGCCCTTCTGGTTTAATGGGGAAACGTTTCTGAATATAGGAAGAATTTAATGAAGAAATAAAAGTTTGGGTTCAAAATATGAGCATTTTCTTTTATAGTGATTATTTTTCTCAGGAATTAGGACGATTCTTGCATGACAGAATAGACCCAGAAACAGGTGAGGTATACAAGGGCACTTATTAACATTCCTAGACCTTTTAACCCTGTGATGTGTCCCAAACAGTGAAAGAGACAAACTATGTTCAATTCCAGTCGGGGCCCCGAGTGGCCGAGTGGTCTAAAGCGCTGACCGTTACCGATCACTGCCATCTCACCTCTGTCTGCGTGAGTTCGAGTCCAGGCTCGGCTAACGTGGGTACGTGAGAAAGCCTGCCAGTAGCTTCTCGTGGGTCGGTGGTTCTTCCCGGGATTTTCCAGGGTTCTTCCTCCACCATTAATACTGGCCGCCATGTATAGCCTATCTTGTGCTGAAAAATGGCGTTAAACCCTATAACAACAACAACAACAACAACAATTCCAGTCAGCAGCAGCATTGTGCATTCCTTCTCACAGCATTATTTTGATAAGCTTTGAGAGATGAATTTAGCAAGTTTCTAGACAGCTGGTGCTGACAAGGGTGTTTGTTATTCACCATTCAGAGGTTTCTTTGATAATTTAAAAAAAAAATAAGTAGAATTATGGATTAAGATGATGCATGTGGAATAAGGAATTCCCCATTTTCGACAGTTTGATACGTAAAACAGTACTTTGTATATCCAAATATCACGTAGCTGCCGTTACTATTGTCCGCAGAAATTTTTTTTTTTTTCAGTGACCCTGTCCTTTGTCCCAAAATCAGTAAGGTTTTACTTACCCTAAGCTATCCACAAATGCAGTAATGATGATGAACTTTGAGTTAATGTGCATTATGGCAGATTCCAGACATTATCAAAATAAAAATATTGCAGTGATAATGAAATAATGGTAGAAAAGCAACAACAAAGTACAATATACAAAAGTATCACACTTTATTGACAGTTTTCATTATTAACAAATAACAAAGATATAAAAAACCACATGAAGGATGCTATGTTCACCATAATACTTTAACATGTCTAAAGTTTATTTCTTAATACAAACATGTCCTCCATATAAATAAATTTAACTTTCCATGGGTAAAGAAGACTTTAAAAATAAAATTTAAAGAAAAGGACATTTAATAGATACAACTCTTTTTGTAAGAAAACTACAGCTTTCATACTCAGCAAAGCTACAGACCTTGAAATACCTAATTTTACTAATGAAACAAAAAATAGAATACGGAATGAAAGCAAACAAATGGTGAATTCAATTTAAGAAAATTAAGAGTGAAATGCAGAAAGAGTTTAATGAATGTCAAATCTATTGTATTTTGGGCTGTTGCTACCATTCTGTGGACAAAAGTCCTTTTGCACAATAATCCAGGATAATACACTTTACAATAACATTTTTTGTCAGACTCCATATTTTTTGGCAAATGGCACTAATATTCCTACCTTTTTATACATTTTCTGTTGAAAATCAATTACCGCATGCAAATTCAGATATGGTCTCTAATATGGAAATAGCTGTTTCAGAAGACAAGAGATAACCTGTTCTTGGAAAATGCTTTTAACTTCACAAAACCAAGTAAAGTTTTTCTCCAGTAATTTACATAAATTGCGTACTATATTTCTTTGCTGTGATAATGTTCTTACTCACATTGGTATTCTGTATAATTTTAATTTGAAATAAAATTAAAAAAATTTTGACAAATACTCTACAACTGCATTTTTTTGTGATTTATTTTTTACATCATAAATTCAATGCTGTCTTTTGAAATTCATGCTTTTATCAATTTAAACCAACTAAAATTGTAAATGAATTCCAAATCGGTAAGAATGAACAGAAATGGTGAGTGTAAAATGACACATCTGAATGCATTATTGGAACTAATTAAAAATATGACAGTTGTAATGCAGATTATGAATGCAGAATTAATACAAACAAAATAGCTAGTATTACCTCTTTCAGGGTCTGTTTATGTGCCAATGAAATGTATGTAACAATATGACGAAAGAAAAATGTACTACAACACGATGACAAGGGTGAAGATCATTGTTGAGCTTCCAGCGCGAATTAAGGTGCACACAATTTTCTCTTTATTCTAAATTATATTTCCAGGAAACCCATGTTAGTAGCTCACCAAGTGGTTGCCAGTTTCTTTATACTTTTAGGAAAATCGCTGCATATCAAATCACAACATGTGCTTGTGCACAACATATTAGGCCCAACTATAAAATGGCACAGGCTCAGACTTGCCATTCCAAAATAAGCTGGCAGTCCAGATGACAATGCTTTCAAAATATGTAGCAGCCTTTATTAAGCACTGCTGAAAATCTGCATGCTGATTATTTGTATACTATGACAGGATGACTGTATTAAACAAATTTTAAAACTAGCTGGTTACACCAGGACTAATGTTGAGATGAAACTTTACAATGGATTTCATACAAATTTTCAGCTCTAGATCATACAATTTTTGACACTATTTCTGTGCTTCAGATTTTGTGCCAACTAATAACAAGCAGCTTAAACTGTCTAAACATTTTCTGATTGGCTCTTGGTGGAAGCTCAGATTTAATCACTTGTGTCATCACAAATACATGATTAAAAAGTCACTTAAAAAGATGTCACTGTGACCTACTTTTCCTGATGGTTAGCAATACTCCTTACCACATAGCTCTGAAGTGAAGTATATGCAAAACACTAACAATGTAGGAAATATGAAGACCCTGTCTTCCTTCTAATGTCTACTTCTATAAGTACAGCATTGAAAGAGGCAGTATGCTTATGAAATAAGCATGTTGTGATTTGTCTATTACAAAAAATGGTGTGAAATCAAGCCCTATATTGTCCTCATAAAGGTATAAAAATGACAATGAGAAAAAAACCTGTCTAACTGTTGTAAAAGTGAGAAACTTTTAAATCTCTTTTTATTTGTGCTTTAATAATGTACTAAGTGAATGGAAATGTACATTTTATTTAAATCCACTGCACCATTTTACAGATGTGGCAGATTAATTTCAAACAATAATGCCTGGGTTATGAGAGCTGCCATAATGGATACAGTTGTGGTGTTGCAATCGCATTAATAGCCTGGGTCATGAGTCACCATGATGGATACAGTTACAATGTCACAACTGTATCAATAGCCTGGGTCACGAGTCACCATGATGTATATGTCACAACTGCATCAACAGCCCGAGTCAGGAGTTGCTTTGATAGATACAGTTATGTAATGGGGGACATTGGTCAGTTACTTCCCCCGATACTGAAAAGCAGTGCTTTAGTCAAGTAGGTCCCTTGCGATTCCAGTTTACTACATCTATGTTCAACAGATATTAGTGATTTTCTGAAACGTGCTTATCATGCCTCAATGAAAAAGCAAGTTAGCGATATTATCAACATTTCCATTAAAAAGGATGGTCAAACTGATCAGTCACAGTGTGACTGTGGTATTTAAATTTGTTCTAATGACTATACGTCAGTATAATACCTTGTCCAGAGTTAGTGTTCTTATGTTTTCTAGACAATGATCATTGAATACAATTTCTTGTATTGTGTGGTTTGTATCATGGAATTGCAATGCCCTTTTGTATGCAAAGTGTTGCAAATAACAAAAGTGTCGATTTATCTTCTTGTCTGCAGTATGTTTTATGTACACATATATCATACAAACCAAACATCAATCTGAAACAAACAAGCACTGCATAAACAACATCCATCATGTTGATATTGAAATTTACAATAAGTACAATTTATTTTTGTTGTTGTTCCTGTTCTGGTGATTCTATTATCCTTTCAGTAGTGATAATAATAATAATATTATTATCATTATCATCACAAATATTCCAGGTATTTTTGTAAAAAATTCATGTTAAGGTTTTTGTTTTTGCTATTGTTTTTATTCTTCTTATTGTTATTTATGGTCACTACTTCATGTTCATGATGACAGAATGCAAATACCATGATACAAAATTTTATCATTAAAGCAGAAATAAATAAACCTACCATAATAGGTCACAGTTTCAAAGTCTTAGTAAATTTTGCTTGGTGGGGACCACTTTTTAAATCCTGCTCCACCACGCCTTATGACATGTATCCACGCATTCCAAAATTCTTTATTTTCAGGAAAGACCCACCCATCTGTGAACAGTTTGGCACGACAAAAGTCGTTTCAGGCATGAATGAATACTTTTGTTATTCAAATGTCAAACGCTTACTGAACAATAAACCCGTGATGTGAGATCAAAAGCATTCTGGACGAGGGACCTACTTGCCTGTAATGCCATCTAAAAATATCGGTTGGGAAGACAACCTGTGGATGTCTCTCACTGCATCAGTAGCCAGGGTCATAAGTCACCATGATGGATATATTCTGTGACATCACAAGTCAAATCTGGTCCTTCCATTCACTGCTGCAATTGCTTTGAAAGTCAAAATCACAAAACAATGATGTAAAACTATATACATGTAGTAATAATGAAGATGAATTCAGCTTATAGAGATATACAAAGAAATAGTTTATAAGGCTGTCTAATTTGTGCAACTACTCCAGCAACCTATAACTTTTCATTAGGGGAAACTAAATACAAAAACTTCAAATTTTTTCAAATACTGTGTGATATGCAACGACATGAACTTTTAAAATGAAATTAAGTCATATTCAAACTACCTCTAAGCTTATTAAAATCTGATGAAACTTTGAGCCACTTTTTCAACTTACAACGTTTCATTTAACTGTAATGGACTATGTCACAGTACAAATTATTGTTCTCACAAACATGGCTGTACCATATGCATGTAGAAAATTGTAGACTGCAGAAAAGAAAGTGAACAACAATCCCTTGCAAGAGTACTAACAAGGAAAATGCTGGTAAATATCTTATTTCCTATGCATTTTACATTTAGTTAAACTGATATCACAAGCAGTTTTCCTTTAAATAACAAATATATCTCAATGGCCTGTATTACTTTGAAAGGAACTTGAGAGAAAATTATATAAAAAGTACTGATAAATACTCTTAAAGATAAAAGGAAATTGCATCATTATCAAAATGAATATAAATCACATATATGGAAAATATTTACATCCAACCTTTGCAAAGGGTACACTTGATGAAAAATGTGATAACTAAATAAAACAATTAACATTTATATAAAGTAGCCATTTCTCTTTGTGGATAATATTACTATTTAATTCCAATTTTAGAAGTTCCTTTCTGAATTCCTATTTGGCTTGTAATGTTTGCAGATAGCAATACAAGGTAAAAAAAAAAACATTGCATGAAAAATAAATGACTAATTAGGGAATTATTAGCCAACAAAGGGTAATCGAAGTTTGAAAAATGACATATATTTCTTTCAAAAGTGACTTGGGGACAATGCTTCTGGACATATTGCAATATGTCTACAATTCAACAGAAGGACATTTATAAATGTTTATCAATTAAATGAATTTACACTTCAAAAAGACAAGCAAAAGCACACTAATCTATATTATTGATAACATGTCGACCATTAAAAAAGATTGTCTCTATTTAATGCCTTTTTTATCTTTATAACGCTTGATCAACAAAATGAGAACTCGACAAACATTTCAATCTTGATCTTAATTTTCATGACACGGACATGTATAAAACAACCAAAACTATATGCTCAATTTAAATGTTGGACCTTGCAAATTCGGATGCCACAAATTCCACTTATTACAAAACACACTTGTCTATTTTCAATTCTCATTATATGAAAAACTGCTTTGAATTTCATAAAAAATATTAATGGTCCTGGGACAATACTGATCATAGAAACTGTGTATATAGTATCCTTTGAACACATGAATTACACACAAAATGGAACCCTAGTAATTCAGCAATGCTGGGAAAAAATAAATTGGCTGTGCTGTGAAGACAGCCACAATACCTTTGACTTAAATCCCCACAGGGTGGCTGAAACAGACTAAATGTTTCAAACGAAAAGAGCATGGATAAAAAATATTCAAAGGTAAGATTAGAGAGGTTCCAGTGTATTTGTATAAAATTAGTTTCTCACTTAAAGGATCTAGAAGAATTATTCTCGCCCAAAGAATATCATTTTCCTGCATATGACCTGAACTCCAATGTGGACAGTGTAAACCAATACCTCATTACATAATGCAATATCAGCTGTACTATCTTTAAACAGTATTGACCTTGATATGCCAGTACATGTATTCTAAGTTCTTGGTCTACACTATCTACAGTTAGGTACATCTAACAGATACATACATAAAGTGTTAATTTTATTACTAAATTAGCAGTGCTTGGTTAAGAACAAGTAACAAATTGCAGTTCTGGCATGGTGGAATTTCTCTGCAGCATGGAACAATGATGAGGGAGGCCGCGGGATTCTTCCACACTCTGTAGGTTCATTTCATAACCTGCCAGATCCTCCAGATAGCCTAGGGTTTGATTTTCTAGTTCATCTTCATCAGGACCAAGGGTAAAAATCACCTTTTCTTGTCTACCACTGAAAGAGTCACATTTGACTTCCATCCTGTTCTCTGACTTGGAAGACATTTGCTGCATGGAGTTAAGATCTTCAGCAGTAGAAAAACCAAGCCGTGACATGTGTTTCTTTACATATTCTGTTAGATTTGGCGATGAGAAGGAGGAATTAATTCTGAGGAAATGGCCTGGTCTTGTCAGTCTGTCCTTGGGAGGTGGCTGTTTGTTTTCATTCAGTTCTACAATACATTAAGATTGGAAATGTGGAAATTCTCATTGTAAAAATAGTTAGATACATGCAAGTTACAAAAATATTTGACCCAAAAGACCCATGTTTTATCATTAACATCTTTGTCTTATGGAGATAAAAAATACCCCGTTTTTCTAACACAGGCAAATGTACCTACTGATGAACTGCACACAAAGTGTACTCCCATCTGATCATTTCTGCTCTGATTTCTCAGGGAGTTAAAAGGGACAAAACGCACTGTAATTATGGTATAAATTAGAAAGTTAAGTCAAAAGTTATTCAGGCAATCATTTAAAGTCGACATTGTGCAGATGATACAGTTTAGGGTTCTTCCATTTAAACTGACCTGGTACAGTGGGAAGGCACTTAAAAAAAAACAAACAAACAAAACCACATCAGGTTACACTAATTTTCTCAACGAGTTAAGAAAATGATACAAAATTCTAAATGGTATCCATGTGTGACTACTCCACGTTAAAAGTGACTTTGTTCCCTGGATCCCAAGCATATTCTACTGAAACTGCCCATTTGCCAATTACTAACTGTAATCCAGATTCTAAATGTGGATAAATTCAAACTATGTAAATAATGTTTTATTTTTGTTTCACTATTTCTCCTCAATGCAATAAATATTTGACAAATGGACAACATCCATCTAAAAAGAGTTATGACAGTCACACAACCAAATGATAACCAATGATTACACAGCTTGCTTCTGAAGATTTTAGTAGTCTCAAGCAGTTATTATCAACATTAATTATCATGTAGAAAGTAAAATTCAGACTAAAGTGATCTTGACAGCAAAATGATGGTCCCTTGACAGGAACATATAAAACAAAACAGTAATAAACAAAATGGCCAGGTCCAGCATGTCAAGCCAATAATCACAGGATACTCTGACTTAAACCTTAGCACACTGCTGACATCAGTGCCAGTGCTGGAAAATTGCCTGCTTTGACATGTTTCTCATTAATGAAAGCTAGACAACAGAGAATATTCTTGTCTATTATATTAAAGTAGAGGTACTATCACGAGTTGATAAAAAACAAGTTTGTTTTCCTTTGTTTTTAAAAAAAAATTATTGTTCTTAAAATCTGCTTCAGAAGCCGTAAGAAACTCTCCACCCATTGAAGCTTGATTTTGCTGGGTGAAAGTCATGGGCTCTGAGGAACTTGCAGCAACAACCAGATTGACCATTGTTAGCAGTATACTTAATGCATCAGTAATTCCTCTAATTAGCCACTACAGATGAGGCCTTGCATGAAACGAGTCCACACCTCAATTCCTATACTCAATCACCTGTAGAGTTAACCTGTCGAGGGCAACATATCACACTACAATGTTATTATGACTCTATGGTCTCCATTAGAACCCCATTTTTAACAAAATAACAATAACAAATTGTGACTTCAATTTTGCTAATAGCTCTCTGAAACAAACAGGGGATCTCAAGCTCAATGCGTGATTATGACCTCATCAAAGTTTTACCAATAAATGTGTCAGCTAAAGGAATACTTTCCTGATCATCATTCTCAAGAGCACTTTTTTGCCATAGCTCTAGTAACTGCACAAGCTGGGTATAAATAAGGGATTTCATTTTCAATAGGATGGACTTTCTGATCCAAACAAACAAATTACCATGCACACCTTTCCACTCCTTGACTGCTTCCATGGCCTCTAGTTCCTGCAACTGAAGCTTTGCACTCTCATTTTCAGCTGCTGCTGCTTTTTTAAACAGCTCCTTAGCAGAAACGAGGTCCTCTGGCAAACCTGCATTAAGTGCAAAATGTTTTCTTTCATTACATCCCAAGGTGTTGCATTCACTGCACTTTAACGAGTTCAAGATAAGAAATGAGTGCAAGTACAATATGAGAAATGAGGTGATAATGAAAGAGTGAGTGCAATTTTAATGATTGAAACATGAAAACAACAGACACAAGTGGATAAATTGTTGTTTATCTGGCTGATATTTGCCTAACAGCCTTATGCAAGAATAGTTGACCATGAAATCTGGATCAGCAGATGCTTTCTAAAGACATAGTTTCCAATGCTGTTCATCGCATATGTTATAAAAATATTTTTTTTTTAAGGTTTCTCTGCTTTGGGTATCTTCATCCACACTTAAAAGCATATCAGCATTTGTCCAATTCGGAAAGGCTTTTAAGCCATATGTTTTCTGTTAAAACCAGTCATCATCAATACTCATAGCTGTCGAGTTATGCAATGACATTTATGAGAAATGCTTTCTGTTAAAGCCAGTCACCATCCATATTTACAACTGTCCAATACTGAAAGGCCTTTATGTCATATGCTTTGTGTTAAAGCCAGTCATCAGCCATACTCATAACTGTCCAATACTGAAAGGTCTTAATGCAGTTATGCCAGGATTCTTTCTGTCAAAGTTGGTCTAATTCTGTTTAGCAAGATTATGTATTTGATTAGATGTTGTTTTTCTTTCTTGTATGTTTAGTAGTCATGGCCACAAATGATGCCTGTTCATGATTTGCATAAATTTGAAAACCATCATGCATGGATGCTTGGTGTCAAATTTTGGTTAAAATCTGTTGGTCAGTTTTTAAAGTAAGATTTTTCTGTTGTTACTAACAGTGACCATATCTGATGGTGGATCTGCAACATCTGTACAAAGTTTAAAACCCTTCAGACCAGAATGCTTTCTTTTAAATTTGGTAAACTTTTTTCAGTAGTTTATGAAAAGTTGTTTAAAGGTTTTTCTGTTTTAATAAAGGTGGTCAAATGAGATTATAGATCTGTATTATTTGCATAAATCTGACAGACCTTCATGGCAGGACACTTTTTTTCTAATCTGGTCAAATTATGTTGTGGCTGTGTGTTGTTTTTTTAAAAGTCCTTTAAAGGCTCTTCTATTTTGTTTTAGCAATGTCAGCCATATCTGATGCAAGACTGAAATCATTTGTACAAACTTTAAGACCCTTCACGCTAAAATGCTTTCACTCAAATTTGATCAGATTCTGTTGAGTGGTTTTTAAAAATTTAAAGGTTTTCTATTTAGTAATGGCAGCCATATCTGATTGTAGATTGGCACCATTTGTACAAACCTGAAAGCCATTCATGCCAGATGATCTCTAATTTGGTCAAATTCTGTTGCATAGTTTGTGAGAAGTCATTTTTAAAAAAAATTTCTATATAAAAGTTTTTCTATTTATAATAACTGTTGCCAAATTTGACGTTAAATTAGCATCATTCCCATGAATGTCACAGAATCGTGTGTATGTAATGTCAATGCATTATATATGAATGAAAATGTACTCAGGTTTTGTTGCCACAAGCGCTTACCAAGGGTGGTTCATGTATAGCCATGGTTATTTCAAAATACCAAGTTTGGTTCACCCACTGCTGCACATACAAAAGTGCCTGTGGTGAGAAACTTGATTAACTCAAGTTCCCTGGCCATGTATTTGACAATAACCATGGTACTTATAGAGTAAATTCTTGATGTGTTATCAGAATGCAGATGATCTTTGTCAGGAAGCTGTCCACTTTATGGAGGCAATCTTCAGCTGTAGAGCTGTTTCATGGGGAGTCAAATAACTGTCACGGTTGCTCCTTGCACATCTGATGAGAACTGTGGAACCAGAAGTACAACGTGACTACTGACCAGACCCCATGAGATACATACGATTAAGTTTCATTTCTGAATCCACATAATTCAGTATCACTATAAGGGTAAAAATTTAATTCAATATTGCTATATTGGTTAAAATCAATTATACATTGTACCTGTTGATAATCCATTTACTGTTCATGCTGTTGTATAAATTCTAAACAATGGTCATCCATGGTGATAGATCCATATATCAATCACATTTGTTTATGAGTTCCATATGTTAATTCTGGTTTGATTACTCAGTGAAGTTACATGTTGTGATGTTCCATTAGTGCATCATTCTGTTAAATCCACTGATGGACTTGATGAACACAAAAATAAATATTAAGTCCAATTCATTCAGCATCCAATTACATTATAAAGATCTTGCTCATGAAATATGTTCATCATCTTTGCTAGCTCCAGTCCCATTCCTGCTTCCTCATGTTACAATGAACTTGTATTTCATGCTATGATGCTATCCAGAAAAATGAGTCCATTTTTTGTTCAACAGTTTTTCAAGACACTGTTTAAAAGTTTTTCTGTTGTTTTCTGGTAATGGTGGCCATATTTTATGGCAGATAGCATCATTTGTAAATGTTTCAAAGCCTTCAAGCTGTCTGCCAACAATGGCTGAAATTTGTTTAGAGTTTTTTTTATAAAAAAGTTGAAAATACCAGTTGTTGATGGAAGCAGGACACCACTACAACTATATTAAATCTAGCTGGAGACAACTTGACTGGATAACATGTTGGATGCTAAATGGCATGTTTGACTGGGTCTACGTATATGCAGCTTGAGCAGTCGTAAGAAATTAATCTATGAGGCAACATCCTGCATTGCAATGTTGAAGGTTTCATAGCCATGGGTCTATGATTTACAGAAAGATCTACAATGTATTTTGTTACCAGACTGTTGAGTTCCTATAAAAATCAGATCAAAAATAGTTACTAGCACTGTAGCAATTTTAGCCAAACAGATTCAAGATCACATCATTAATCTGTGTGGATTTTGCTCATTAATGAACTCATGTGAGATTTTGATTAATAAAACCTATATTCCAGGTTTTAAGAAAATCTAATAAAAAAAATATGGCCTCCTGAGTGGTAACAAGCTCAGCTAATCAGGCAAGATCACCTCATTAATAATCATATCTCTTGCTCACTACTGAACCCATTTAAGAGCTTGGTGGTATGAGCCTGTATTCTAAGTCGGAACAAAATTTGTTCTGAATATGGCTCCAGAATTATAACAATCTTAGACAATCAGAGACAAAATCACCTCAATAATATTCCATGTATTGTCAAAATCAGATTAGAAATATTGCTCCCTGAGTGGTAACAGTCCGTGCCAATCAGATGTATGATCTCAATAATATGTATCAATCTCACTCATATCTAAACATCTGAAATACAGATTATATAAAACTATATTACAAGTCTGATCAAAATCAGATTAAAAACATGGCCTACTGAATAACAAGGAAATGTTGATGAACCATGGACAAGAGACATGTGGTCATAGCATAAGTAAACTTGACTGATAGCCAGGTGAGATAAAAAAAAAAAGAATACACATTTATTAGCAACAGCTGCAAACATAAAAAATGTTCCACAATTATTTCCTAAAGTCAAAATTTGACAAATAAATTAAATGTTGCTATATCATAGACTTAAAATTTAATACTACTGGGTAGGCATTTTATTTCCCAAAGACAAAATTTGAGAATTAAATTAAAGGCTGCAATATCATTGACTTAAAAATTAACACTTCAGGGTATATATTTATAATCTGCATATTGATGTGAAATAAAGTGTCTTTTACAGGAAATGCACATACTGTATCCACTGTAAGGGATTGGCACCCTGCCCTTTCCCAGATTTTAACCTAGCCAGGACACTATCTAACAAACTTATTGTAAGATCTATTTATGATACTCTGCATGACAGGTCACACTAAACAGGTAGTAACAGACTGGTCTGACAGTGTTGATTACCTCCCAGTCCATACTGCTGGAAGATGCCCAGGTTGTACATAGCTCCATCATGGCCACCCTGGGCTGCCTGAGAATACAGTTGGGCTGCCTTACACTCATCTGGTTCCACACCCCACCCCTCCTCATAACACAGACCTAAGGAATATTGAGCCTCAGGGTCCTGGGAGGAAAAACAAGGAAAAATGGATATGGTGATAAGGTACTAGTTACATGGGTCATGCCATAGACCACAATTTTGAAGCAAAACGTTCTGATGTTAAACAGGTCAATAGCTCATTCTGCACAGCATCACAAATGATATCTGTGTCTGTAGCTCAGTGAATTTTCAGGTAAGCATCATTAAATGTAGCTGAAAGTAATTAATCTGTTTCATGCATGAAGTATTTTAGCATTGCCTGAATTGACAAAGGGTAACACACCTCGATAACTGCAACAGCATCAGCCTGTAAAGGTAACTATGACTTCCATTGGTCAGAATGTTACATCATCAGGTCATGTTGCATTTAAAGCAAAATGTAGACACTGCCAGTGAAGGCAGACATGATGTAAGCCTCAAAGCAAAAGTAAAATTGTACTATATTTTTGGAAACAACTGAATAAATTGAATTTGAAACACTAAAGCAACAAATCTTTCTTTGTCAAAATTTTTTAAAACAAGATCTGGATAAAAATGTTGCAAGTGGGCTAAGTCAAGGTCAGAGGTCTTCAATATTATAGTATAATAGATATCCAACTGCAGTATCCCAAATGTCAGAATCTCAAGAATTTTTGCTAACTGCCTTATCAGATAGATTCCTGCATGAAGATATTTAAAAATTTGAGCCATCCATATCTGGCGAGCCTTTTGAAGTGGAAGAAGTATCACAAACTTAACTCTCAAGCAGTCTCAATGAGCCAACAGCAGTTCAGTTCCCAGTTGAACAACAGGATAACCACAGACCAAAATGCTTCATATTATTTAAAAATGAAGATCTTTTAAGCATATCTAAGCAGCGGTACTCAAAATCAACCAAGAAAAATGCTCAGTGGGGTTACAACACTTTCACAGGTAGATCGATTTATCCATTTATTCATTAAATGAAAAAAATTAACAGTACAGTGAGCTGTTCATTGATCAAAGCTTAAATAATATTGTTTGACACTTAATTTGCACTTAATTATCATTTTTGCAAAGCATATATTATGAAAAGGCAATATGTTGTTTATCTGTAGATACAAAAGAAAGAAAACTTTTCATTTTAAATTGTAAATGCCATTTTAAATAAATATGTGACTTTACTTGCTCTGCAATGAAAAAATACAAATATTTTTCACTGTATTAAAGTTTAACACCTTAGAAAAAAAGATGAGATTTTTTGGAAAGGAAATCTGCATGAATGATTTTGCACAAATATCAAAATATTTACAATATTTTAAAACTAGTTCCTACTAAGCTGAAAAGAATATGAATTTCAGCATGGTGCAAATATAAGAAAATAGAGGTTGATCAGAAGTCAGTCGAGTCTGCAGAATAGGCCCAAAAGCTAGCCATGTTTTAAACTGAAGCAACCCACAAGGTCCCTGCAACAAGAATGAGGAAGCTCCTTAAAGGCCAAGCTGAAGAATACCAGAAAAACTCTTTTAAAAAATGTCAGGGCTGATATTAATCACTAAATTCAGATTAAATGTGATTGTTCAACCATTTCTGTTACAGAACCCCCCACATGAGTTTAAAAAAAACAAATGAGATGTCAAATGGAAAATTAAAGTTTAACACCAAGAATGGTTTATCAAGATCAACTCAACACAAACTTATTATTCCTCCTCCGTACATGCATGCAATGAGTCAGTACCTGATGCAAGATAATCCAATCACACTCAGATACAGGGTTTGGTTATACCTCTCCATCCACTATGTTACAAAAGGATTAGAATTCCACAGCCAATTAACACCTACCAGTCTTGAAATCAGGTTTGATGAAATGGGCTAATATGTCATTTTGACCCATCAAATTATGCAGAAAAAAATCATCATGGCAACCAATGTGCTAACAAGGAAAACTCTGACAAGCAATGTATGCAACTTGCAGTCAAAATTGCCCAGTAGAGTCAACAAAATACTACCTCACTTGCATTAATCCCAAAGCTGAATCGCTCTTTTCTTATATTGATAACAATGCTTTGGAAAATCCCCAAATGTGTCAAATATGGTACACCATCAGATGTGTACCATAGCCATCAAACATCTGGTTTAAACGGGAAAAGTTTAAGGATAGCTAATTTAAATAGTCACTACATCATGCCTAAATTAGATGAAATTTAGTTAATGTTGCATGAAAAAGAATCAGTATTTTGGGATTATGTCAGACCTTGATGAATTCTACAATTCTTAATAACATTGTATAAATAATTATGAACTGGAAAAGAAGGACAGACATGGTCATGGATGGGGTATTCTGCTCTGCATTGCAGTCAGTAAGCTATAGATGATGAAGGATTCAAAATTAGGCAATACAGAAACAATCTGGATTGAAATATCACTTCCTCAATGCAGATGATTACTTCTCTGTTCTGCATATACAGCCCCCAAGGTCTACCTCTGAATGGGTTAATAAAGGACAAGCTGAAACTGAAAAGGCCTTTCTAAATGAAGAATATGAGACAATCATTATAAGTGACTTTAATATTGATCTGTTAAAAGATCTTCCTAAAAATGGTTAAATTTCTTCTAGACTTACAAATTATCCCAAACGACTGATAAAATGACATGGATAACTGAAAGCAGTGTTACACTTATTGACCATATATATACACTAACATACCAGATAATGGTAGTGAAATGACTGTGCTTATTTAAGCCATGAGTGACTGGTATGTATAACCAGACACTTTCCATATTTCTCTGTTGGACATCACACAGAATAAAGTATAGAAACAAGAAACTTTGACAAAAAGGAATTCCTTTACAACCTGGCTCAAATGCCTTTCAATGAGATTGAAAATATTATTGCCACACTGTTCTTGACACATGGTATGGACTACTTAATAATGTTCTAAATAAACATGCAAAAGAAATGTAATGCATCAAAAATATGAATTGGATAACTTCTGAAATAAAGGAATCTAGACAAAAATGGGATAAGTTTCATAAAAATAAAGACTGGAAAAGCAAAATAAAGTAACCTTTATAATAAATAAATGTAAAAGTCATTATGCAACTTGTATTAAAGAAAACCAACATTCTAGCTCCTTGTGGCAGTATCTGAATGAGCTAAATCCATAAAAAAAACACAACATTCCAACTCAGCCGAGTCATAATAACAGCACTGCTTCTTCAGTGCAAGAAATAGCTGACTTGTTTAACCAGTTCTTTACCAATATTGATAGTATATATTCTGAAAGTGAACAAAATGACTGTATCCCCATCATAAATTTTGTAAAAGCTCGAGTTCATGATGATCTACAATTTGCCTATGATACTGTGTATGAAAGTGACATTCTCCAAAATCTTAGCAAAATGAACACAAAAATGTTGTGCTAAGGTGGGACCTAAAGTCCTACAGTTATCAGCACCAGTTATTACATGGTGTGTTACTATTTGATTAACCTCTGTATTACTTAGGTGTCTTCCCAAATTAACTCAAGTTAACTGGTAAGAGCTTCATATTGCAGCAACTAAACACTGACAAAATGCTCAACATCTCTCTCTCTCTTTCTCTCTCTCTCTCATGTGTAATCGAGTGTGTATTATATGCAGCAGTGTTACAACCTGAAACCTAAAATTAAATATATTTGCTATAGTATCTCTTGTACACTACCCTTAGAACAATGTATACATATTCTGTAGAATACTGTTTTATAAATCAATATTGATAATTTGACATGAACACTTAAACTGAGAATGCCGTTGTGCAGATGCATATATATTTTTTAGCATAAAAAAATGTATATAAATATTTTATTTAAACGAGCAAGATATGTCAGTTTGTTTTCTCTCATATATATCTACATTAGGAAGTCTGATTATTTTCTTTGAAAGAATATCAAGATAATTTGTTTAAATTTAGTTTTTTTCCTAAAACCTATCTTACGTAGTATCTACTTGTTGTTTGAAGAAAGAGAACTTCTTCAAACTATTGTTAAGTTGGGCCGAATTGTCTTTGGGCCAAATTGACTATAATCCGGCATAAATTATACAACTTTCTGATCCCTCACCCTATTCAATCCCACAGCTTCAGTCAACTTTTTTCTGGTAAAAAGGGTCTTTCGGAAAAAGAAAGAACCCTTTATCCCATCATCACTCTTTTGGTTACATCCATATGCAACACAGCACACCATATTTGCTGTACAAAAGCACGATCATTAGATATATCACATAGACATTTATGTGGGGAAATTAAACACTTGAATGGCTAGGTTGAATAGAAGGGATAAATGTATGTCATCTCTGTTTTTGGCATGCGGAAACTACTGATTGTTTATGGAGATTGCTGAATAATTTTTTCATTTAAAAAAGCGGATTTTTAAGTCTAATTAAACATTTTTATGGTGTGCATACATAACAAATG
Source organism: Megalonaias nervosa (assembly GCA_016617855.1). Classification (NCBI taxonomy): domain Eukaryota; kingdom Metazoa; phylum Mollusca; class Bivalvia; order Unionida; family Unionidae; genus Megalonaias; species Megalonaias nervosa. The sequence continues at coordinate 29,668 of JAECUM010000995.1, read as the reverse complement.
CATTTTGTTTATGACTATAATAATATCACATGTTTGTACAATATAAGTGGCCAGTGACCTTTAATGGTAACCTAACTGATATAATATTTCTAGGTTTTAAGAAAGCCTTTTGATCTAGCTTCACATGACATTCTCCTAAGTAAGCTACAGTGTTACAGATTTCATGACCATACAAAAGATTGGTTTAGTTCTTATTTATGTGATAGGAATCTCTATGGGAAATATTCACTCTACCCACTATTATATAAGACATGATGTTCCACAAGGCTCTGTACTGGATCCCTTCTCTCTCTTTTATTTATCAACGACCTCCCACTCTATACTCAACATGCAAATACTGACATGTCTGCAGATTATGCAGCAATTTCATCATCAACTGGCAATGTCTATACCCTGAAATGCAAACTGAGTTCAGACCTTAAACCAACTGAAGAGTCGTAAAAACAAAGTAGACAAAATGCAGGCTTATGGGAGCATCTAAAAAACTTGCAAAGTTAAAGAAGAAGGATATATCACTGTACATTAATAATAAGGCAGTTGAAAATGTAAACTATGAGAAGCTATTAGGATAATTTGACAGAAGTTTAAAGTGGGGAAAAACAAGTAGATAATGTGTGTATGTCACATCTAAAACTGCATTGCTTAATAGAATAAAAAAGTACCTAACGAAAGGACTCCAGAATTCTTTACAATAATGCTTTTACACTTCCAACAATTGACTACTGTTCAACAATATGGGAAACCTGTACTAGTTCCCAACTAGACGGAATTCACAAGCTTCAAATATGAGTAGCTTGACCGATTCTTGATGTCCCCATTGATGGAACGTCATCAGACATGTTCACAGAAATAAAATGGTTAAAAGTAGACAAGATAATACATTTTCTGAAAGCAGTTCTGGTTTGTAAATGTATCAAAGGATATGTTCCTGAGTACATCACACTATTATCCCTGTAATCTATGACTAAATTTTAACAATTTAAAGGTACCAAAACCTTGCACTGAAGGAAGTCTGCATTATTTAAGAGTAAAATTACTGAACTCTCTTCCAGCTTTCATTCAATCTGCTGATTCAGTTAAATCCTTTAAAAAATGTACTTGCAGTTATTTCAAACCTACATATTAACAAACTAGAAAATATAAGCTCAAGTTTGAGTTCTGGATTTATTACAGTGTTACTATTAAAATTTATGATTGCTTGTTTTGTATCTTTTATATTAGCATATTTATAAAAGTATGTCAAATGTCTTGCAAACCTAAGTTCAGTGTACGAAAATCTCTCTACTTTTGTACCTAATGTTGTGGTAAGAAAAAGGATAATACCGATATAAACTTTACTGCGTGCCACATTTTTGCAGGATAGCCTAAAGGTATATCTAAACAGAAGAGATCATTAACTGCTATATATACATGAAGATGTTACTGAAAGTCATTTTCAAAACATAGTTATTGGAGATATACAGTTAATCCACCTACTCTCATAATGTATTTTAGTACGTATTTCTAAATGTGTTTACTTAACAGTCATTTTCATAAGAGAGAAATGTTTGTACAAAGATATATATAATGCTAGGATTGTTGAAATCCTTCAATTGGTTACCATTCGTTTAAGGAGTGATATGATGATGACATTCTTACGATCATGCAGGGACAATCCCATGTGATATAAATAGCTACCTACCAGAAACCCCAAACTAGCATTAATATGCTCAATGAAGATTATCTTAAAAGATGCAAACAAAATAACAAAACGAACAAATAAAATGAATAAATAAAATGGATTGAAATTTAAATTTTAAGTGTTTAACCCTTTACCTCATAAAGTGTATGGCTTTTTAGCCCTTCAATACGCATGTAGCAAAGTTACCCAGTGCAGTGCGCTATAAATAGAACACCTGTTACTTATTCTACTCCATACACATAGGCCTGTTAAGCAGTGAAGTGTATGTTAATGTTTAACAGCAATTTTAACCATTTTACATTTTTGGTACACATGTATTATGTATGGAAAGATTTAAGAGTAAAATCCGATCGTTATAGCTGTATAATTATTTTTCACAGAAGAATTTTTTATGTGCTTTAAAATCTTGAGAGAACTCGTTCACCGTCAAGTCAGTGAAGCCGCATGAAAACTGTAGCTGCCATTTCTCATACTCGAAATTTACAAGTTCTTTGTCTGCATCTACATCACTAAATCAGCTGAATTTGATAATTTATAAAAAATAATGGCTTCCTACATCAGTATCAGAGCCTTTACCTAAGTTATTGAAGCTTTCATAGTTGTGATTCTAATCATGAAAACTCGAGTAAGTACTGAACGAAATCTTCAACCTCCATTTTGGAGAGTGGAGAATACGACCTAGTTACTTTAAATAGCAGATTTCGACCTGAACATAAACAGTGACTACGTGATCTGACGTAATGGTCATTCACACCAATGAATACAATATCTAATAGGGGGTTTTCCCCGAAGGTGGCGCTACGAAAACCCACTCAAAATGGCTGATGTTTACAGCAGGCGTCAAAAGGCGCTTCCATGAGAATGGTGTAGAGGCGTCAAAAGGCGCTTACATGCGAATGGAGTAGAGGCGTCCAAAGGCGCTTGCATGAGGCATGAGTTTATCATGGTATAAACTGTCAGTTATAACTCGCACAGCTTACATAACACCCTTTGGATGTTATTTGCAGTGTGAGTTGGCAACTGAGAGTTTATAAGACAATAAACTCAGAATAAACAACATTAAAATCTTAATTAAGTACATGCTGAAAGAGGATGGTCTATTTACATCACATTCTTCAATACCATCATAACCTGTGGAAGAGTTAATTTGTTTATTCAGGGGTGATTGGCTTTATTATTCAGTTATATTCAGCCATTATGTAGTTGCCTCCATTGATTTCTTTGCAGTACTAAATATGGACTCTTCCAGATCTCTGGACAAACATAACTGATTACATGTACACAGACCAGTCTTATTTAGCATGTAACAAATGAATGTTGTTGCACTGTATGTTAGTATCATTTGTGCATAAAATGAATTAGGTAATCTGAGCTACATTTTGAGATGCAGACGTGAAAATTCAATGAGAAACAGACACAGATATCATTCATGGTGATATGCAAAACAAACTATAGCATATCCAGTTTATAATGGATGTTACAGTACTGTATAAGAAATGATAATAATATCTAGCTAAAGGGTCAAACTTTTGACTTAAGTGCTTTATTAAATTGGGGTGGGAGTTAGGGAGCAAAAGGGATGAAATGACACTTAAATGTGATGAAGTAAGAAATCAATTCATTTTAGCAGTGGGAACAAAGCAAATCGCTTAAATGAAAGCAGTATACAATAACCAAAATAATACCATTTAATCAAATTGATACCTAAACAATACATTTCCCCCAATCTACTGGTGAGGTTTAATATACATCTGACAACTATTTATACCGTAGACAAAAGCAATGTGCAAGCCATACTCGCTCAACATGGGAACTGTTTTATATGCATTATGTCTTTTACTGCTTATTATGATTATTTCAGTTTATAAGACATGTCAATGGTGAAATCCTGGATATAACACAAGTAAAACATCCATGAGATTCCTGTGATATTGTTTCCCACTGTCACATGTGTGTGCATAAAGAAAAAAGGGAAAATGCAACCAGACGTACTTACTTGACAAACACAATATATTCTCTCAAAAGACATACAAGACTATGGAATTGTGCAGTGGCATTTCAAGTCAAAGGTCCTGTTATCAAACATGCTTTTTGTAGGTAAATATTTGCTGCCAGCATTATCAGTTAACCTACCTGAGATTATTGATGCTACGTGCAAATCATGCATACTTTAACCAAAAAGTTAAGAAAATATCCAACCATACAGTCCAATTAAACAGAGATGTGGAAACATACAATTTATTTGAATCTGACAGTTATGATACTGAAAGACACATGCAAGTCCATTTAAATGGTTACTGAAAATTTTGTAAACATTTACAGGTAAAACTTAACCATTTACATTTGTAACCTCTGTAGCCTCAGTTAATTGTAATTTTGTGTTACTTTATTTATTTAGTTAAAAGATTAATTGATATGTGTTCTAGCTTACAGAACACCAGAATAGTATTTTCAGGTTACTACAATGAGAATACTTACATTTTGCTCAGAGGCTTTTTTGAAGTATTCCACAGCTTTCTGCATGTCCTCCTTACTCCCTTTCTCAGTATAATACACACCTAGATAAGTCTGGGCCTGGAGAATATCACATTATAAAACTCATAATAAACATCTATATAGGTCTGGGTCTGTAGATTATCATAGTATAAAGTCCTATTAGACAGCAAGTCAGGTCTGGCCTGAGGAATATTACAGAATACAAGTCGTAATAGGTCTGGGTCTGGAGATTATCATAGCATAAAGTCCTATTAAACAGCAAGTCAGGTCTGGGCCTGGGGAATATTACAGAATACAAGTCGTAATAGGTCTGGGTCTGGAGATTATCATAGTATAAAGTCCTATTAGACAGCAAGTCAGGTCTGGGCCTGGGGAATATTACAGAATACAAGTCGTAATAGGTCTGGGTCTGGAGATTATCATAGTATAAAGTCCTATTAGACAGCAAGTCAGGTCTGGGCCTCGGGAATATTACAGAATACAAGTCGTAATAGGTCTGGGTCTGGAGATTATCATAGTATAAAGTCCTATTAAACAGCAAGTCAGGTCTGGGCCTGGGGAATATTACAGAATACAAGTCGTAATAGGTCTGGGTCTGTAGATTATCATAGTATAAAGTCCTATTAAACAGCAAGTCAGGACTGGGCCTGGGGAATATTACAGAATACAAGTCGTAATAGGTCTGGGTCTGTAGATTATCATAGTATAAAGTCCTATTAAACAGCAAGTCAGGTCTGGGCCTGGGGAATATTACAGAATACAAGTCGTAATACACAGCTAGATAGGTCTGAGCTTGGAGAATACAATCTGTATACAATCCTAATACATAGCTAGACAGGGCTGGGCTTGGAGAACATCACAGTGTACTGTCCTGATACACACCTCGATAGGTCTGGGCCTGGAGAATATCACAGTATATAGATAATATTTGTTTGAAACTTAACTCTTTCACCCACAAGATGAAATATATCGGTTATTCACTTGCTGCAAGTAAATATTCTTTTTTTAATGGATCCCACACGATGTCAGCAGTTTACCACTTAAGTTTTGTTGCAGTTTTTAAATATTTGCACAAAAAATATAAATAGCAACATAATTCTCCTTCCCAATTCAAGGTAAAATATCAGTGAAGTTCTTAATTTGTGCAAGTTGTGCCTATAAATAATGACCCTGCAACAAATCTGCATTTGATAAAATCTACATTTCATTTGCATTTCATCTGCATTCTGTTTATATTACACATGTGCTCCATTAGCATTCCTTATGAACTCCATTTGCTTCTGTCTGCATTCCTTTCACATCTGCATTTTATTTAACATCTCAGAAATGCAATCAGATTTTGTATTTATCACTTTTAATTGTTTCCTTTAAAGTTTAACTCATTTGGAACAAAATCAAAATGCATTTACCAAGTCAAGTTTTCTGCTTTTGAAAGTATAAAAAAGAACTATAGCTTTTGTATCTTACCTTATTAAAAGTGTTCTTTGACAAAAGAGGATATGCATCCAATGCAAAAGACAGCGCTGAATTTATTATAAAATGTGTAACTGCAAATTCAGTATGTTAAAAACAAAGTCGTGGAGTATTTGTTAGCCAATTTTATTTCGGTTATTTTTTTCATTTTGTTCAAATACAGATTGTACAAATGCAACCCCTGTGATTTCATCACATCAATGCTGCTTGCTTTTAAAGTCTACACTGACAAGAACAATGGCACAGTTTACAAGATGTGACAAGTTGTCTGTCAATGTAGAGAATCTGATCCTGAATTATCAAGCACAATGGCTTTTAAGTGGAAATTTAGTTGCAGTTTGAAAATAATCGATTTTCAAATCCCTTCATGAACTGCATTTGCATGTCCCCCCATTTACAATTATCATTCACATTCTTTTATTTTTAGTGTTGAGTATGCATTTTACATTTTCTTCAATAATGCATTCATCATCTTCTTTACTTTCATTCTTCTGTCTCTTTTCATTTCACTGGTAAAATTACCAGTTTCAGGGTCTGCAGGCAAGTACAAATTCACCTAAAGCTGAATCTGGTAAATTCCCTACTCATTCATGACAAAAACATTAGCCAGAACCAAGTGCATAACTGATGTATAATCATTCATTTACTTTTGAAAATTTAATCTTATGTTTGTCCAATAGTAGTAGTTGTACATGACAGAACATTTTTAGGTGTGCATAAATGTGAAAATATCTGGAGATTACTTTTCTTAAACTTGGGTTTAGACACAGGTTTCCTCATTCATGTTTTAAACTTTATTAGTCATTAACTAAGAACAAATTCTTGTTACCCATACCTTAGCAAGTCCTAGTTCTGCTGACTTCTCAAGGTATTTGATCCCCAAAGCCTTGCTGACCTGGACATCCTCCCCTCCCTCCAGGTACAGAACCCCCAAGTTATACAGAGACATTGGATGGTTCTCTTCTGCTGCTAGATGGTAGTACTCAATGGCCTGGAGAAAAAGAGTACAATTCCCTGCCACATAATTATATTATGTAAATGGATATGTGCAAATTACCACAAAACCTAATCCAGCTTATACAGAACCCAGGGTTTGTTCTCTTCTAATGCCAGATGGCAAGCAGAAAAGTAGAAACTAGAACAGTTGCAGTCACATGTTTAACACAAGTAAAAAAATAATAAAGCAACAGATGATGATACTGTAAGTCTATATTTTGCCAAAAGCCAGTCATACCAATCATTCAATATTCACAATTTTACTGGATAAACTGTCTGATTATCTTTTAATACTAATGGTAAAATTAGAATCACCTCATCAATGTTTACATTGACAAATGAATTCTGAGCCACGTGTCTAATAAAAAGGGCATTGATAACACTGTGGAGTCACAAGAATGAAAAATTAGTTGTAATGATTCTACTTATTCAGCAGCTAAGCCTGCATCTTGAGAACTGTTAAGACTTGAATGGTTGTTGTTGTTCTGGGCTTAATGCCATTTTTTAGCACATGACAGGCAATAAACATGGCAGCCAGTATATCTGAAGGATGAAGAACCTGGGAAAACCCCAGGTAGAACCACTGACACATAGGTAGCTACTGGAAAACCCCAGGTAGAACCACTGACACATAGGTAGCTACTGGAAAACCCCAGATAGAACCACTGACACATAGGTACCTACTGGAAAATCCCAGGTAGAACCATTGACACATAGGTAGCTACTGGAAAGTTTTCTGGCCAAGCTGAGACTTGAACTCATGTAGAGGTGAGATGCCAGTGAAGCAAAAAAAACAAACACGTGTTTCCTATTGCACTGTTTTGGGTAGGTAGGTAGTTTGGTATTTTTTAAACATTATATATAGATTTATATCATAATGATTAATATATGTAATGTACTAAGCCCTTCAAGTATTAGGCTAAAATAGCTCAATTAGATGTAAAAATCAATTTTGGGACTCTTTTTTTAAAATATTTTTTTACAAGGGGAGGGGCATGCTAGAATAGGCAATGAAAAACAGGGATGGTCAGCCAACTGGATACACACATTTTTGGGGTGGGTGGGTGGTGGACAGATCGGTCAAGGTGAGCGACTTTGACCACTTGGCCATCAGAACTGAGTTGTCCCTTGACAAAATGACACAACCTCAGTACCAGACTGTCTCCAGCTAATCACAGCCATATAAAAGGTGCAAACACAACAGTAATACTTGGGTGTTGGGTAAGCCTGATTTCTTTTGAAAATCACACCATTGCAAGTCATAACTTTTTACCTTTGCCTAATCTGTGAATTATTCATCAAAATTCTGTACACCAGCTTTTAAAATAACTTACAAGCAATAAAACGAACACTGGTTTGTCTTTTCTCTTTTTTTGGTCCATTACTTTTCCCAATCTAGGATTGTTTTCTGGGACAGTACAACTACCACACGCTGACTGTTTGCAATAGCACATACAACAGCGTGTTGATTGTACTGAGTCACTGCCAGGTGCTATTGACAAAGACTGTATATACAATCACTATCTTGAGCAATCAACCAAAGAAAACATATTTATGGATTTGACCCTGGTGGTTTATATGTGTAAATCTAGCTATGAAGCTTGAGGTCATCAGTTTACTCATGACTGATACCCATAAATATATGCCATAGTACTCAAATTACTCAAATAGTTAAAATGAAAATCCTACAAATTTCTAAATTGCATCAATCAGTGACTACATCACATCGGAAATGCCTTCTCTGCATTGCAATTATGTTAGCTATTATGGAATTCTCTGGTGACTAATTGGAAAGATAATTCTGTGTGTTTTAATGGCATTTTTTAATACAGTATTGGTTAAAGTATACCGAGGAAATGGCAGCCAACCTGGGATGGCCAGGTCGGTTATCAACCCTATGACTGCTTGTACCCAATCATATTTCCCCCCAACTGTTAACCAAAATTTGAGCCTCTCATACGATGTCATACCCTTGCCTATGCTGCAGTCCAATGTCTGGACACTATCACTTGTGAATTATCAAGGGAAAGGCATATAAGCATGGTAAATAAAGATATATTCAAAGTAACCATCTCCCCTACTTTGATCCTAAGTATTTTTATGAACATGATAGCATATAAACATATGTAAAGTGTCCATACCTTTTTTAGATCTTTTTTCACCCCATTTCCAGTTTCATAGCACACTGCAAGGTTGAACTGGGCCTTGGCATAACCAAGTTCACTGGCCTCCTCCCAGTGCTGAATGGCTACTTGCATGCGCCCCTTTTCAGCATGTGCCAGGCCCATCACGCTCTTTCCGGTTGCTGTGTACTGCTTACACAAGTCCTCAAAATTTGACATGGCCCGTGCCAGCGGATCTTCCTCAAAAATATGAGCCTGAATTAAAACAATTATTTGCTAAACATTTTATTACTGTGTTAAAAAATCAATATTAAACTGTACTATAATGCTTTTAAAAATTCTTATATATTTTGTACAATTTTATGTAGAAAAATTTTTGAGTATCTCTTGCCCGCTTATTTTGCACTTATTAACTGGATACTAACCAAATATAGTTGATTGTTTATATATATATATATATATATATATATAAAAAGTTGAATCAACTTTTTATAAATTTATCAATGTCCATTTTTGAGGCAATATAAACAGTTCCTGAGAACGCTGCCAATGCCAATTCAAAACAGTGATATTATTTTTGTCTAAAGAATGCATGTGCACTGTGGACTTGAAGACAAATTACCATTTTCTGCTTCCTCCTGACCGAGATTTTCATAACATGATACTGCAACTTTATGCACAAGATATCTTTCTGATAATTCCTTCTCCAAATCTCACTGATACCAAAGAAAAAGATGTTAACTTCTGCTCAACAAAGAATACAATTCCAAAGATGGATGATTATTTTAGACTCTAACAAAGACCACTCAAAGGCATTAAATTTCGGTTTGTTCTGCATACTACCTGTGTATCATCCTCTTGTTTTTTCACATCTGTCTCTGCTGACTTTGAAGGTGAGGAAGATGATGATCCCAGAACACTGTTTCTATCTGTAAATGTTTTCTCCTCCCCTGCTATAGCATAAGCAACTTTATATAGTAGGCTGTGGAACCTGCATCGTTCCTCTCTTTTTTCATGCTCAAACCAGTGTAACCTTGAGAAGTGGAATGCCCAGAATAGGGTTCCACCCTGAAACAAAACAGTACCATTCTTGTTATTGAAATATTAACTAGAAATGAGAAAATGGAGCACAGATGCCCAACCAAAGTACCAAAATGATCTAAATGCAAAAATTAATCAAGGTGTGATTGAATGTATGGATGAATATGGCTAACATTATATGCCTCCACATTGTCATCCTTGATCATAAAAAAATGAATCCCTCAAAGGAAATCATGCTCTACTGTCTGAAAAGAATTTCCAGGAAAGACAACACCATGTCTTCTTTTTTACAGCAAAGAGCTGAAGTCATCTCTGATATCCTTAAGTAGTTAGACTTTTAAATTAACCACCGTGTCAGTCATACTGGACATAAGATCATCACCATTTTTTTTAGGATAAACTGGACACCATTAGAAGACTTTTCATGAAAACTCCATGTTGATATGACTACCACTTCAAGAGAATTAGTGAAATAATTTCAACATGTTCATTGTGGTACCCATAAGTGAAGTCATATCAGCACTATTTTCATTCCAAATCAACTAGATATCATAATCAGTCTTCTGATGAAAACTCCATGTCAACATGCCTTCCCATTCAGGAGGAACAGCAATAACTATTTTCAAGATGGTTGCTGTAGTGGCCATATTGGATGTCTGATTGGCATCATTTTCAATTAGGAATAACTGAATCTAAACACCATAAGGAGTCTTTTAGTGAAAACCACATGTTGATATGACCACCTATCCAGGTGGAGTGATAAGATTTTCAAGGTGTCAACTCTGTAGCCATATTGGTTGTCCAGTGACTCCATTTTCCTTAGAAACAAACAAGACAAAATAAGAAGTCTTCTGGTCAAAACTCCATGCTGATATGACTTTCCCTCAGAAGTAGTAGCAATAACAAGATTTTCAAGATGGCTGCTGTGGCTGCCCAATTGGACATCAGATTGGCACCATTTTCATTAAGAACCAACTAGATATCACGAAAGGTCTCTTAGTGATATGCTTACATGACCATCCATCCAAGGGGAACAATGATAACAAAATTTTCTAACTGGCCACTGCAGAAGCAATGTCGGATGTCTGGGCAGAATCATCTTCATTTGGGACTAACTAGATATCATAAGAATCCTTTTGGTGAAAACCCCATGTTTCTATGACTTGGAAGGAAATAACAAAATTTTCAAGATGGCTGCTGTAGTGGTCATGCTAAATGTCCAAGCAGAACCAATTTCATTAGGATCAACTAGACCATGGGATGAAGAGTGATTCCAAGTCTGTCCAAATGCATTCATGGACATTGGACGACAGACAACAAGCCATCACATAAACTCTTTTGATCTATGACCAGCAGAGCTAAAAAAAAAATTATAAATCCAATGCATAAGCTTTCAGGAAAGCCTGGTTCATTTTCTTTTCTGTACATCGTTTTTGAACCTTCTGAATCTGCATCTTGAACATCATAAAATTGTATGCATCTGTATATATGCATGCTGTGTCTATTTATCCTGCAATAAACAGCTCTCAGAAGTAATTTCCCTCAAAAATATCATGGAAACTAAAGCTGAATTCTATGAGGGCTTTTAGAATTCAAATGCACATGCCTTGTAGCAATATAAATGTTGTTGACTCTAGTAACACTCAAGAATTTTTTTTTTCCAATAAAAAATTTGAAGCTGGCTTGTTTGCAGGATAGAAATATCTCAATTAAACCACACGTTGTTTATTTGGCTCAATGTACTTCACAGCTCTCCAAGAAAAATACTGTAAAATGGTCATATATAACGTGTGATGTAACTTTATAGATGTAATAGAAAAGATACTCATCTAAACCAAACTTCAAGTAGGTAATGTAAAAGATAAATGTTTACTGACAGAACATACCCATCCTAGGATCTCAAAGCCACTGTTTGGACCATGCACAAGTGACCAGAAGTCGATTCTGTTACACTTTGAGCCTTGCTGCCCCTGTGACCTCTCTTTCTGATCATCCTGTGCTCTGAAATAAATTGACTTTGCAAAATGAATATAATTAAATCTTAAAAAAAGGTACCAAAAAAGACAACGATCTCAACAGTTACTTTAGAGGAAAACAATTTACCATGAATAGTTTCTGAACATCTTCAATTTCACGAAATAAAAATTCAAGAACAAAGAATAAAATGTCATATCCAAATGGTTATATCCACTCAACATTGTTATTGTATTTCAGAATTTCTTTTCCCTGCTGGTTTTACAAATGATTCTACCTGTAAAATATTTAGCAGCAAAGGTCAGTGGCCATACTCCAACATTTTTCTTTTTACATTAGATTTGCATTACATAATTAAAAGCAGTTATACTCGCACAAAAAGAATAAAAAAATTATGTGTAAAGAAGAAATAATTTAATTACTTGAAATAGAAGTATACAATGCTGTTACTTCCCCTTAGCTACAATTTCCCACCTAAAGAGGATGCCAACCGGAAATGATGTACATTTATCTCTACATGACGAAGTACATGCTTTTTGTTTTCGAAAAATAAAACACTATAAACTATGGATAGGGAACATTTAGATGAAATTACTGAATATTAATTTACTGTTCAGCCTTATATCGATGTGCGAGCACGACGCACTAGATTGTGTCGCCTTCAAAACTGTTCCACTGTTTCAATTTATTTTCAAAATTCCCGTTAATACATGTAAAAAGGAATCAATGCTGGCTTCCCTATGTCAGCCTACTTTGTAAAAAAGAAAAAAGAAATCGGCACACTTAAAAGAATCCAAAGAAACTAAAGATGGTTTCCTTATGTCTGCTAATATTATAAAAAAAATCAGCACACTTAAAAGAATCCAAAGTCAGTTTCCGATGTTGGCATGCTTTGTAATAAAATAACCTTTGTATCTGATATCCTGTCAGTAAGTTTAAGCAATGAGTTTATTAATCGCTGCCAGTGGTGTTTATTCATCACCTGGGTTTCTATTTGTTTGCCATATGTAGTCATAACTGATTCAAATTGGCATTGATGACTGCAGGGTAAATAGAGTACACAGCAATAATTTGCTTTAATAATACTTTTGTAACCCATGCTAACAAAAAGATTTATCATTTGCACTCACAGTGAATGTATTTTCAAATAACAATTTTTATTTGTGAGATACCATCGTATAGTTAACCTGGATACAATACAACCTTGGTCATTTTGCTCCTAAATATATATCTTGCATGAATGGCCGGTGCCGTCAAGCAATCAGGTGATATTCTTGTCTCTTTTGTGATTTTGTTATCTGACATAAGCGACACACACTACGCCAGCCAGGGAAATGTCTTTTTTTGCAGGGAAACATTTTCTTCTTTGATTCAAAGTGACCTTGATCTTAGCCTTTTTGACCTGTAAATCAACAGATTTCTTCCTTAAGTGTAAGCCATCCACACAGTCTGGACCAGGATTGTGATGTAATACTAATGTTATTGTGTAGGAACAAGATTACTTCTTTGAGTCAGTGACCTTGTCTTTTGACCTCCAAATCAACAGCCTTCTTAATTACCTCAAGCACAAGCCATACACAAAGGTTGGTTGAAGTATGCCATAATGAACTATGTTACTGCATGGGAAGAAAAAAAAAAACATTCTTTCATTAATGAGAAAGCTCGCCAGTAGCTTTTTGTGGGTCAGTGGTTCTTTCCGGAGTTTTCCCAGGTTGTTCCTCCACCATTTATACTGGCCACTATGTATAGCCTATCTTGTGCTGAAAAATGGCATTAAACCCTATAACAACAATGACTTTCATTAACAATGACCCTGATGTTTGGACTCTAAAATCAAGAGTTTTTCCTAACACCATGTGCAAGCTATCCACAAATCTGGTAAGAAAAGCCTGTAGAAACCACTTTCCTTCTTTGTGTCACAGTGACTCTGACCATCGACCATTTGACCCTGAAATGAATAGGGTTCTTCCTTATCCCAAGTGCAAGCTATCCACATAGCTTGGTAACTGTAAATGGTCGAGAACTCAAGTTATTGTTCTGAAGTCATTTTTGTACAGTTAGTTTTGTGCTTTTGAGCTTAATCTAAGTGGTTCTTCCTTACTCCAAGTGCAAACCATCCACAAAGTTTTGTAAATGTAGATGGTAGACAACTGAAGTTATTGTGTAGAAGCATGATTGGTAACAAACAAATGAGCAACATCATAACAATATGTGGTCATCCCTAATATATGCTCTGCATATAAGAGGTGTTTTGAGAATTCTGTTCATCATCACTTCTGCTATATGGCATGGATATGTGTGATGTCACTATCTAGGTTAGATACAATCTATACTTGCTTAAAAGACAAATTCAACTGCAAACTGCATAGACCCAGATCTGCTGTTGCATAATGTGCCAACAGATCTGGGTTTGTGCATGTTTGTTAGGAATAATCACTAGAACAAACAACATATACCCTAATCTGCAGGCACATTATGCTATGGCAGATCTGGATCTTTGTTGTTTGCAGTTTGATTTGACTTATAAGTGAGTATATATGGTATGTGAGAGCTGGATATGTATAATATGGTTGACTTTTTTCCTTAAGCTTCCCAATAACTTCTTGTATTTGCATTTGACAGGATTTTAATTATTTCTTTTTACAGATATTTGTTCAACCAACATGTACAAACAGATTAGACTTTAGAGACTTTTTAAAAAATGTTTTCTTGAATAAGAATTAAATATTTAATCCGGTCTAATATTTAAGACTGAAGGATACAGAAAGAAAGATTGTTTATGAAGTTTTGTCCAAAGATGTGAAACAACTTCAGAAGTTATTTCAGACAAGATTTAATAAATTCTCAACATTGATACAGAACCAACAATCCAAGGCATGTACTGGGGAACCACATATATTCATTTATAAGTCAAATCCAACTGCAAACTGCACAGACCCAGATCTGCCATTGAATAATGTACCGGCAGATCTGGGTCTGTGCAGTTTGTTAGAAGTAATCAGAAGAACCAAAAAAAAACATAGACCCTGAATTGCTGGTGCATTATCTGATGGGAGATTAGGGTCTATGTTATTTGTAGTTGTGCTTGACTTATAAGCATGCATGACTACTTTGTATCATAACCTAAATCAATCTGTATCTAAGATAAATACTGACAAGAGATCTAAGGCAAATACTGACATATCTAAGACAAATACTGACAAGGGATCTAAGATAAATACTGACAAGAGATCTAAGGCAAATACTGACAAGGGATCTAAGACAAATACTGACAAGAGATCTAAGGCAAATACTGACATATCTAAGACAAATACTGACAAGGGATCTAAGACAAATACTGACAAGAGATCTAAGGCAAATACTTACATATCTAAGACAAATACTGACAAGGGATCTAAGATAAATGCTGACAAGAGATCTAAGGCAAATACTGACATATCTAAGACAAATACCGACAAGGGATCTAAGATAAATACTGACAAGAGATCTAAAGCAAATACTGACATATCTAAGACAAATACTGACAAGGGATCTAAGATAAATACTGACAAGAGATCTAAGGCAAATACTGACAAGAGATCTAAGGCAAATACTGACATATCTAAGACAAATACTGACAAGGGATCTAAGATAAATACTGACATATCTAAGACAAATACTGACAAGGGATCCAAGATAAATACTGACATGAGATCTAAGATAAATACTGACAAGAGATCTAAGGCAAATACTGACATATCTAAGACAAATACTGACAAGGGATCTAAGATAAATACTGACAAGAGATCTAAGGCAAATACTGACAAGATATCTAAGGCAAATACTGACATATCTAAGACAAATACTGACAAGAGATCTAAGATAAATACTGACAAGATATCTAAGGCAAATACTGACAAGAGATCTAAGACAAATACTGACAAGAAATCTAAGGCAAATACTGACAAGAGATCTAAGACAAATACTGACAAGAGATCTAAGATAAATACTGACAAGAGATCTAAGATAAATACTGACAAGAAATCTAAGACAAATACTGACAAGAAATCTACGGCAAATACTGACAAGAAATCTAAGGTAAATACTGACAAGAGATCTAAGACAAATACTGACAAGTACCAGTAACTACCTAAAATACTATTGAAGTTCACATTGAAGAGACACCTCCCTACATCAACTCTCTTATACATGTCAACATTATGAACAGTATGGCTTTATATGAATACTCCAGAAACAATACATTATATTTTTTTACTAAATGACCATAAATAATGTTCACAGTTTTTTAAATTCTCGACACATTTGTACCTGCCTTTAAAATTTTGAATAATGCTAAGCTTACTGTGAACCCAAGGCTGAAGTCAAAAACAGGTTTGTTGTACATGTGTATAACCAAGTTTTTTTTAACTTGATAATTATTAAACATCTGCAGTATATTGGAAGTTCAACAATAACAAGAGAACAAACAGAACAACACCTAAACTATAAAATTACAATAGAAACAACAGCATTAAAGAAAGAAATACATACATCATGTAAATATATACCTGTTGAAATAGCTTTGACTTTGTTGCTGTTTATTTTTTACATCAAAGTTGTCAGGTGACTGATCCTCCTCCACACACACCCCAGTGGAGGCTCGGGGTCCATGGATTTGATGACGAAGTGCTGAAACATACAGAACTCTCTCTGCATAAATGCATTTATTAAGCAAGAAGTTCTTGTCAAAAGCATAAGACCAAGTTTCACAGCATCTAGAACATTTTCCTGTTCAGCCAAATTCAGTTTTTGGTCTCATAACTTGAAAACCAGAAGTGCCCAGTATTAAATAGGTGCAGGAAGAAACACTGGTACCAGCAGTACATGGTCGAGTGAAAACAATGATTTATATAGACCATATATTTCCAGGTATTTTAAGAACTCTTTTGCTTACACCATTAGTTTTATGAACAGTTTACAGCAGATTAAACAAGCACCTAATGTTTCAGCTTTTAAGAATTTTATAACAGCATAACATATGTAATTGGTAGCTGTAATATATCTATGTGACAACAGTATGTCTGTATAACTTGTATTAATTTTTTTTCATTGTTTTCTTTTATGCAATAGATCTAAACCTTGAAGATTGGTACTAATTACATGTATATTTGATGTCATAAAGTAAAATAACCATGAGCTAATTATATAACCATGATAAATAATAATCATAATAATAATGAGAAGAAGAATTATTATTAAATGAATTTTTTAAAATAAAAATATATATATATATTTTGAAGAAGAAAATGCACATTAAAAATTATAGGAGGTCACGTTATTATCATTTTTATTAAAGACCAACTACATACAACAAAAAGTTTTTTGTGAGAACCCCATGCTGATATAATCATCCATTCAAGACAAGTAGTGATGACTGATTTTTAAGATGGTCAGCCTCAATCAGCACCATTTTCATTTACGACCAAGGAGACATAATAGGAAGTCTTTTAGTGAAACACCATGTCAATATAACCATCAATCCAGGTGTAGCCACAGCAAGATATCTGAGATGGCTGACACAACAGCCATACTGGAGATCAATCAGCATTATTTTCATTTAGGATCTGACCCCACAAGCAGACTTCCTGTGAAAACAGCCATATATAAGGGACTCCACTGTCATTTGCCTGAGAAGGAATTACAACTGCTATTTATGTGTATTTTTTACTATTTATTTATTTATTAAACTTTTATCTCCCAATTATGTCTTGTATGCTTTTTTGCATTCGCAATTTTCAGTATATACATGAAGGAATGAAATTTAATTATGATCATAAATACAAATGAATATTATACTTTGCACCTAACTACACTCATTCTCATGAAATCCATATGATAGCTATCCCTACTTTTAGCAGACTTGTGACCTAGATACTATATCTCTACTTTAATCTACTCTCCCTTTCCTGGATGCATCTAAGGCTGACACAGGTCTTGTAAATGCCTTCAGTTATTCACAAGCTCGTGTTCACTAGTCTTATAATGTAAGGTGTCATCTCTGATAGCTCTAATTACAGGAAATCTACCCCTCTTCCCATCATATCTTCCTTAGCCAAGGTTCCAATAACCCTACCAACACCTTGGCGGATCGAACTGTTATACTAGTGCTTCTTCCTAGCGACATCTATTAGATTTCATGTGTTGCCTCCCTTAGTATATAATGCCAACTAACAATAATCGTGGTGCATAGTACATCTGCCGAAAACAGTGGTTGGAACTGACCTAAAATGGATACTCTGTAAGTTTAACATATGAACCAAAGGGAAGCCATTACAGGTGTATTTGAGTGAAAGGTATTTGTGCAAACACGGACTGACACTGAAAAATTGCTTATTTATCAGTCCATTCAAATTGTGTGCTCCCCTTGTCTCGATCACATAGGAACAGTGTTCAAATCTGAACAACTTAATTTTGATTCGATGCGGTAGCTTGCTGCCGCATCCAATGAAATTCACAGACCCGAAGCTCGGAAATATCTATCAATATGCCATGGTCTAGATAGGGTTATCGGAACCTTGGCTAGTGAAGATGTTCCCATCAGAGCTCCAGATAAACTGCAAATTTATGTATTTTTACTAAGCACATACAGAAATTGTTTAATGCATTTAAAACAAATTAATTTCAAGCATGAAGTTTAGCAAACTGCTCCTTCTGGAAACAGTCCATGTTATATGCTCATGCACTGACCTATACAAACCATGCTATCAGAAAATGTTGCAGATGTTCTATACATGTTTGAAAAGCTAGTACTTGATGACTGTTAGAAGTTTCTCTTAAGAGGCATACACGCATAACTGAATATACTTTAAACTGGTTTTGGTCACTCACCTTATGATTTCTAAATGCCAAGATTAATGTTTTCATGATTAACACTCTGCCAAATATCAGATGTTTCTGTTTCGCAGTGTTAATAAAACAGATCTTCAAAAACAATTAATTCCAGACCTAGGAATAAAAATACCCAAATAATTAAATTCTTTTCTACAAGGGGGTTTACACATCTTGTTATTATTAAAGAGATCCGTTATTCCACTACTCGTTGTTTTCTACAAACAGGCATTAAGTTTATGACCTTGTTTGCAGTAAGGACCATATGATAATATTGTAAAACTATGTATAAAGTTCTTTGCTTGAAAAATATCAACATCTTCAGTGTTTAATTAAAAGTCACAGGACATTCTCCAACATTTTTCTTTTTAAGATTAGATTTCCATTACATGATTAAAAGTAGTTATACTTGCACATAAAGAACTAAAAAAATTATCTAGTGTAAAGAAGAAATAATAATTTAATTACTTGAAATAGAAGTATTCAATGCTGTTACTTCCCCTTAGCTACGATTTCCTACCTACAGAGGACGCCAGCCAGAATTGACGTAGATTTATCCCCACAAGACAAAGTACATGCTTCTTGTTGTCAAAAAATAAAACACTATAAACTATGGATAGGGAACATTTAAATGAAATTAATGAATATTAATTTACTGTTCAGCATTATATTGATATGCGTGCAAGATGCACTAGATTGTGTTGCTTCAAAACTGTTCCATTGGTTCAATTTGTTTTGAAAATTCCCATTAATACAGGTAAAACAGAACGCTGGCTTCCCTATTAAAAAAAAAAATAGAAATCGACACACTTAAAAAAATCCAAAGGAACCAAACCTGGCTTCCTTATGTCGGCCAACTTCAAAAGAAAAAATCAGCACATTTAAATGATACCAAAGTCAGTTTCTGGGGTTGGTTTGCTTTGTAATAAAATAACCTTTGTATCTGATATCCTGTCAGTAAGTTTAATCAAGGAGTTTCCCAGGCTTCTATTTGTTTGCCATTTGTAATCATAATTGATGTTTGCAGGGCAAATAGTACACAACAATTAACTTGCTTTAATAATACTTTTGTAACCCATGCTAGTGAAATGATTATCATTTGCAATGACAATGAATGTATTTAAAAATAATGATTTTTACTTGCGAGATACCATCATATAGTTAACCTGGATACAATTCAATCTTGGTCAGTTTGCACCTAGTAACTTATCATGTGTGAATGGCAGGTGCCTTCAAGCAAGCGGGTGATATTTTTGTCTCTTTTGCGATTTTGTTATTTGACATAAGCAATATACACTACAGCAAGGATGCATATGCAAGCCGGCATCCGCTACATATATGGAGTTCGTGGATATATTTTTTTTATTTAATAAATTTTGCATGAAGAAAAAACTCCATATATGTAGCGGATCAAAATCATTCACCGTTACAAATGTCGTTGATTACTGATACAGGAGGATAAAAATGAAAAGGTATATTTAAACATTTTGGGGTAGGTTAAAATTATAACTAGTAACGCGGTAATAAAACACACCTCCCGAATACTAATTTTGGGGTAATAAATATTCACGGCAAATGACAACAAAATGGCTAACCGAAACCGGGAATTGCTTACTCTGACTCTTCGAAAATGACGCAATATAGGATGATGGCGGGGATTTCTATCATGTTGCTAAATTTATCGCAGGCCAAACAGGAACCTAAGCGTCCTGATTATCCACCTTACAAATCGACTGATTAGTCATAGTTCACAACATTTATGAAGGTTTATATTATTTACATAGGACTGTTTCAACGTTAGCTTCACATACATCACAAAAAATCAAAAGAAACTAGAGCCTGTTTTGTTTTGTTTTGTTTTGAGGTCATTCACAAGACTCGTGGAGTCTTGCCAAAACAAATAATTGTTTTTATCATGGACTGACGTTCGTAAATTGACTCTTTCCAAGGTTGTCACTTGTATGCTATTATGCAGACGACTTTTACTTACCTCTAGGGAGATTATAGATCCACCTCCACATGGAAAATGTTTATTTCCACGGATTATTCCTAACCTTAGCCTGGCATTTCAGCCAGGAACAGCCATCTTTCACAGTAACTTCGGCTGGAACAATCGGAATATCTCGCGGCTTTCCAATACAATTGACCTATCACCACTTGTCAATCACGCTGGATCAGTTAACCAATAAGTGAGCGTAAATTAGACACACCTCCAGGCATTGCTTAAGTCCTTTTCTTTCCTCCGACAAGCTGTTTGTAGCAACAATGAATTGATTATGATAAGTATTTATAAATTTTGCAATGATTTGTTGATTTCTCGATCGATAACGGTGAAAAGAAGGCTTGTAATTCTGACAGTCAATATCTAGATCGTCTAAATGGAGGAATTAGATGTATTCCTTTCCCGAAACATAGGCGAAACTTCGATGGATAACGACTTGTCGCGTCTACGATCAGCTGAATAAAGACACAATTGATGGCAATTACAACGTGTTTGTTTGCATAAAAGTATGTCCCGTTGATAGCTTGAAAAAAGAAAAGAAATTGAAATTGAAAAATATATATGTAAAAATTAGCGTTTCAAGAATATAGGTGGGGAACCCTCTAACTTTCGGGCTTTGATATATATTATTTATTCCTCTATAGGAAGCACTGAACCCAAGGCTGCATTATTTTAAAGTTTGAAAATTTACACTTTAATGTTGGCTTGTCCCAAAATTAATGATTTATTGTCTCGATCTTTCAGACACTAGAGTGACGCTTTACTTTCTCATTGGGTTGAAGGAGGGATGGGGATGCAAAAATGTAATTAGTAATAAAGAAATAAAAAATAGAGGTTTCAAATAATTATCTTCCAATATATTAAGCATGCATTTACATGTTTATATCAACAGACATCACTGATCAAAATTCTATCTGACAAACATAGCAGACCTTAAAATTATTATGTACAACAGTATACTTCTAAACAGTAATTATTTACGATTTTGTTATTAATTTTTAATTCATATACTTCCAAGGCAGCATAAACGTAAGTCAGATAAAATTAACAAGGATAACATTATATGCTAAATACATCAGCATCTTTTGGAGCAAGTTTCCTTTCATATGAAATAAATTCTTAAACAGCTTTACAATTGATTGTTACTATTCACTGAAATAAAACACTTAGGTTATTAATGTACGAACTTGAAATACATCTATAAATATTGTCTACTGCAGTATAATTAATGCAACTTTGTAATTTTATATTTTTAAGAATAATACAAATCACATTAAATAAACATATCACTTAAACTGAAACATATTTCTTTGCCAAATACTGCATGTTTGTCGGAGGTTAAGTCACGTGATTTGATAGGCCGAGCGATCTATCGTCTGGCGTAAGGTCAATTCAATGATTGGCGGAATTCCCGTTTGTAAACTGTATACTGCTCCCAAGATGGCGCTCTTGCTCTCTCAAACACTTAACTAAGTCACTGCAGAGTTGATTTCGCGTGAAGAACGTTAAACACGTGACGGAATACCGAAGGAACTGGACTGCGTCTTCAAGTCCTGGCACTGCAAGACCTTAACCACGTTGTGCTTTATTTTCAGACAGTCATCATAGATGATGATAGCATATATGTCTCAGAAAACTTGATGTTTTTTACTATTTATTCTTATGAAAGTATTCTCGGGGTACTAAGTTAGAAACGAATCACAAATAAATGACAATAATTTACCTCATTATAAAAGTTGCCTTACTTGTTTATTTATAATTTATCTCCGTTCTTGTTTGCAGGAAATATTATAAACGGTGCAAATTTTGCATTAAACAGCGGGGTGATTATAAAGTGCGAAAGCGACTACCATTCGTGAAAACGACTAACGTTCGGCGAAAAGGACCGAGGATGCTATTACTAACAGTTTCAGTCAATATTTATATATCACAAATGACATTATTTTGCGTAGTAACTCATTTTACATTGCATTTAATGTAATTTTTTAAATATATAGTGTTAAAAATGGGTCTTTCTCGCGAAACGTGGTATGTAATGTGCCCTGCAGCAGCAACAGGGGAGAGCAAAGAAAATGGCGGAAAGAGGGGGGAGGGAGTGGAAAAAAGGAAGCAAAAAAAATTACATGGAACCGTTGGAATCACTAACGAATACTAACATAAACTATATGCGACACATCATGATGTTTTTTATGTGCCATAAAATGTGAATATATTTATTTGATATTTTTAGTCACAATAGCAAGAGGGGGTAATAGACCAAATGGCGAGAAGACCACGTGAAAATAATGCCATATATATATATATATATATATATATATATATATATATATATATATATATATATATATATATATATATATATATATATATATATATATATATATATATTGTTACCTATATGTACTTAAATTGCCTGTGTGTTAGTTTAAAATTCTTTTTTATTTTAATTTTGTTTCATTACATTTTATTGTAATGATAATTTTCATTGGATTTGAGTCTCTTTTCAGAAAATTGGCTTGACCAAATTAGATTATAGCTGTTACTTCAGCACTATTTTTAGCTCACCTTGGTTCATAGATCTTGTAAACATCGAGCAAAAACGATTGGCTATTACCAAGGTCATGATCTGCTCTAATTTGTAAACAACTTTTTTATTGAATCTTATAGTAAGATTCGTTAAGGCTTACGTGTCTATCGGCTGTGCGCTTTTATTGCGTTGTTCCATCTGGGTGACCACGTTGGGCCACCATATGATCAAAAATTGGGGTTTTAATACTCATTCTCAGAGTTTTTCAGTCAGTCGTATGTTTACACCTTGAAGGTACAAGGTGTTTCAATTGTTGATGTCAGATTGTTTTGAAGTTCATTTATTTTTTGGAATTTAATAATTCATATTCTCTAGAAAACAAAACAAGTGCTTTTCTTTATGAAAATTCTGGGACAAAGACGTTTAGTGGAAATTTATTCTTGAATTCTAAACAGAACATTATAAATTGTGTTTCAACGAGGAATTGTTGCCATTTGTACAACGACCTCATCTGACGTCATCGCCTTCCATATTTGAATTTCATCGAGATTCGAACCTGGATGCAATTAGAACTGTTTAGTGATAGGACTTATATTTTTCAATTCTAGGATTAAATTTTGGATTATATTCACAAAACTGTAAGTCCTATTTCCTATTTTTACATTGTTTTCTAGGGAAATAAATTATTTTGTTAAAATTTACAAAGCTTGTTGGCTTCACTCTTTTCTTTTGTTACTTTTGCTCGAGCCTACACGTAACAAGAGAGAATTGATGTTCTCGTCTTGGATATATGAATCGTGGCTAAAATATCTCAGAAAATTCTTTCTTGAATTTTAAATTCCCCTAGTTTTTAATCCCAAGTACTATTTTACATATTCTTTGAAAGCTTTAAGGCAAACAACAGGATTTCATTCACAGTGTCATTAAAAGTGGAGACTTTTCTTTCTAGTCCTACTGAGGAGCAGTTGGATAGTTTGAAAAAAGATGAGTTGCTTGAACTTGAGAGAAAATAAGATCTTTCTGAAGCAAAATCTTCCCTAACGAACCAAGAAATTAAAAATATTTTGATTCAGTATTTCGTAGAGAAGAATGTTTTTGATAAAAGTGTTTTGGCTTCGGTCAGTAAGTCTGTATCAGACTCTGACATAAAAGTAATGGAATTATAAATGAAATAAAAGATGGAATTGGAGTTAAGGAAGCTCGAGCTTCAGAAAGAGGAAAGAGAGACACACTTGCAGTTGCAATTAGAAGAGAAGCTATTGCAATTGCAATTTGAAGAGAAGGAGAGAGAGAGAGAGAGAGAGAGAGAGAGAGAGGGGGGGGGAGGGAGGGAGAAAGATAAACAATTACAATTTGAGAAAGAGGAGAAAGAGAGACAGGAAAGAGAGAATGATAAACAAATGAAATTACAATTTGAGAAAGAGCAGAGAGAGACAGGAGAGGGAGAAAAATAAACGAATGCAATTGGAGTTTCAAAAAGAACAGATGCACGTACAGATGCAAAAAGAGAAGGATGAAAAGAAATTTCAAATTAAAATGAAAGAAATTGTGCTGGCAAGTGAAAAGCACGATCCCACTTCACATACAAATTCAAGTTTTGACATTACAAGAAATATCCAGTTAGTGCCCACTTTTAGAGAAAAAGAAGTAGACAAATATTTTATTTATTTTGAAAAAGTTGCTGAAAATTTGAAATGGCCAAGGAAGCATTGGACTCAATTATTGCAATGTGTACTTTTTGGCAAAGCCCGAGATATCTATGCATCCCTGTCAGTACAGCAAAGTTCTGACTATGATTTGGTTAAGGAGTGCATCTTAAAGGCTTATGTGTTAGTCCCTGAGGCTTATCGGCAAAAATTCAGAAACTATAGAAAAGAAGCTAGACAAACTTATGTCTAATTTGCTAGAGAAAAAGAACTGTTATTTGAGAGATGGTGCTTAGCCAAGAAAGTTGAACATGATTATGAAAATATCAAACAACTTGTATTACTTGAAGAGTTCAAGAACTGTGTCCCTAGTGACATTAAGAATCATCTTGAAGAGCATAAGATCGAAACCTTGGAAAACGCTGCTCTTGCTGCTGCTGAGTATTCTTTAACTCATAACGTTCCTGTTGTAGGCAAATCATTCACTCAGCAGTCTACTGGTAGAAAGGTATTTCAGCCTAATACGACTCCTAAAACTCAATCTGGCACAACTTCTAAAAATCAAGCTTCTGATAAACTTGATTCAAAATCCTTGTCTATTCATACGTGTACCTATTGCAAGAAAAAAGGACACGTAATTTCTGATTGCTTCAACTTCAAATATAGGCATCAGAATCAAGATAGACCTATCCCAAATGCTCTTATTTCTAAGAGGTCAAAGTCATGGTCATGTATTGAAAGCAATAAATTTGTTGGGTCTAATAAGCCCCAGTCTGATTTTATAATAGAGAATTACGACCAATTCATGTCGAAGGGTTCTATATCACTCTTGGGTGATTTGGCCAATCCCATCCCTAATAAAATTTTAAGGGATACAGGAGCTTCTCAGAGTCTTTTATTATCAGGTACTTTGCCTTTTTCTGAGAAGTCCTGTTCTAAAGAGAGTGTTCTCATTCAGGGAGTAGAGTGCGGCTTTGTTAATGTTCCTCTCCATTCTGTAAATTTGTCATCAGACTTAGTTTCAGGACCTGTGACAGACGGTATAGTGTCTAATTTTCCCGTTGAGGGCATTCATTTGTTACTAGGCAACGACCTAGCTGGAGACAAGGTTGTGGTTAATCCACTTGTAACTGACAAGCCTTCTTTGGATCAGAAAGTTGATCCTATTGAAAAAGAATACCCTGATTTATACCCCAGCTTGTGCAGTTACCAGAGCTATGTCAAAGAAAGCTCTTGAGAATGATTTTGATAAGGAAAATATTCCTTTAGCTGACACATGTATTAGTCGGGCTTTTGATGAGGTCACTTTCACTTCTAATTTGGATCAATCAAAAGATATTGATCACAGTGATCCTCTATTAACTACTCATTCTCTTTTATCTAATCAGAGTGATAAACGACAATCACTTGTCGTTGAACAGGAAAAAGATCCTGAGATCTCCTGTTTGTTTCAGAGGGCCATTAGTGAAACTGAATCCACTGAAGTGCCTGTCTGTTATTTTATTAAAAATGGAATTCTTATGAGAAAATGGAGACCTCCCGAGGTACCTGCTGGTGACGAGTGGTCAGTGAACTATCAGATTGTAGTTCCAAAATCTTACAGACAGGAAATACTTTGTTTGGCCCATGAAACTCCTCTGGCTGGTCATTTAGGGATAAATAAAACTTATCACAAGATCTTGACTCACTTTTATTGCCAAAAATCAAAAGTGATGTTTGTAAATATTGTAGATCTTGTCATACTTGTCAATGGTAGGAAAACCCAATCAGAAGATAACTAAGGCTCATCTGCAACCTATTCCTGCATTTGACGAACCATTTAGCAGAATTATGGTAGATTGTGTTGTTCCCTTACCTAAGACTAAGTCAGGCAACCAATATTTGTTGACCATTATGTGTGCGTCAACAAGATTCCCAGAGGCAATTCATTTGAGGAATATTAAAAGCAAAACCATAGTAAAAGCTTTGATAAAGTTTTTTACTCAGTTTGGCCTTCCCAAATCTGTCCAATCTGGTCAAAGGTCAAATTTTATGTCTGGAATTTTCCAGCTTGTTTTGCTTGAATTTGGCACTCAGCAATTCAAGTCAAAAGTGAAATTATTGTTTCACAGAACTTTACTTGAGAGAAGTTTTGAATCTTGTAATAGAGTTCATTCTCTCTTGCCCATTCTTCAAAATTTTCTTCAAATTATATTTTACAGCCCTTACAAAGTTAAAAAGAAAATGAATGAGTTAAATTAAAATAATAGTACTCCAATCTAAACAAATTAATGGAGTACTAGTATAATGAAAGAGATAGATTGGTAAATTATGCAATTAATTTAGTTGTACCTGTTCCACAAACTGAGGATTTAAATGAAGAAATTCAATCAGACTCTGTTGATCTTGGAGCAACAAATCTTTGGAATTCGGAAAATTATGAAAAATCTGAACAAGAAAGTTTTACATTTGCAAGAACAAGAAAGGAATGAACTTAAACAGTTATTATTCGAATATGAGCACTTGTTTCCAGATATTCCTACGAGGACAAACAACATTTTTCATGACGTTGAAATTGTAGATTCAAAACCTGTGAAACAATACCCATACAGGATGAACCCTCTCAAACAGGAATACTTGAAAAAGGAAATTCAGTATTTGCTGGAGAACGATTTCATAGAGCCCAGTAAATGTGATTGGAGTTCACCGTGTATACTTGTTACAAAACCAGATGAACTTTCCGTATGTGCACTGATTATAGGAAGGTGAACAGTGTGACAAAACCAGATTCATTTCCATTACCGAGAATTGATGACTGTATTGATAAAATTGGAAATGCCAAGTACGTCACCAAATTTGACCTTCTGAAAGGATTTTGGCAAATTCCACTAACGGAAAGAGCAAAGGAAATTTCGGCATTTGTGACTCCAGATGGACTCTATCAATATAAAGTAATGCCGTTCGGGATGAATGGTTCCCCCAAGTACGTTTCAACGTTTGATGAATATGATTACCTCTGGTCTAGATAATTGTGATGCCTACATCGATGACGTCATCATCTACAACGACGCCTGGAAGGAACATCTAGCCACGATTCGGAAATTCTTTGACAGACTCACTTATGCAAATTTGACAATCAATTTATCTAAAAGCGAGTTCTGCCGTGCTTGTGTAACTTTTCTAGGAGATATTGTGGGACATGGTCAAGTTAAACCTATAGATGCTAAGGTCAAGTCTATCTCTGATTTCCCTGTGCCTGTCAGTGAAAAGCAACTGATGCGAGTTTTGGGTAAGGCCGGATACTATCGAAAGTTTTATTCCAGTTTTTCTAATATTGCTGAACCCCTGACAAACTTGTTGAGTAAGAAAAACAAGTTTCTTTGGACTGAAAAATGTCAGGAGGTTTTTGATAGATTAAAGGCCATACTCAAAAGTCACCGGTTCTTACAGCTCCAAATTTCAATCAATCTTTTAAATTATCTGTGGAAGCAAGTGAAGCAGTATTGATTCAAGAAGATAGAAATGGTGTTGATCACCCAATGTGCTATTTCTCTAAGAAATGAAATAAGCACCAAAGGAATTACTCAACAATCGAGAAGGAATATTTGGCTTAAATATTGGCATTACAGCATTTTGAAGTTTACAGTAGTTCAGCCCCTTCTCCGCTTGTTGTGTTTAGTGATCACAACCCCCTTACTTTCATCGACAAGATGAAAAATAAAAATCAAAGATTATTAAGGTGGAGTTTGTTTTTGCAAGAATATAATATTAACATCAGGCACATCAAAGGAAAAGACAATTTGCAGATGCACTTTTCCCGTGTATAGAACTTTTATTTCTTGTACACTTTGTATAATTTATAAGAGCTTTCTTATGTAATTTTATTTTACCTCATGTATAATTTACATATGGTAAAAAGAAAGCTTTATTATATAAATCTTTCATTTTCTTTATGGGGGAAGTGTTGCGCATATGTAGTTAAATTGCCTGTGTGTTAGTTTTAAAATTCTTTTTAATTTTAATTTTGTTTCATTACATTTTATTGTAATGATAATTTTCATTGGATTTGAGTCTCTTTTCAGAAAATTGGCTTGTTCAGATTAGATTATAGCTGTTACTTCAGCACTATTTTTAGCTCACCTTGGTTCATAGATCTTGTAAACATCGAGTAAAAACGATTGGCTATTACCAAGGTCATGATCTGCTCTAATTTGTAAACAACTTTTTTATTGAATCTTATAGTAAGATTCGTTAAGGCTTACGTGTCTATCGGCTGTGCGCTTTTATTGCGTTGTTCCATCTGGGTGACCACGTGGGCCACCATGTGATCAAAAATTGGGGTTTTAATACTCATTCTCAGAGTTTTTCAGTCAGTCGTATGTTTACACCTTGAAGGTACAAGGTGTTTCAATTGTTGATGTCAGATTGTTTTGAAGTTCATTTATTTTTGGAATTTAATAATTCATATTCTCTAGAAAACAAAACAAGTGCTTTTCTTTATGAAAATTCTGGGACAAAGACGTTTAGTGGAAATTTATTCTTGAATTCTAAACAGAACATTATAAATTGTGTTTCAACGAGGAATTGTTGCCATTTGTACAACGACCTCATCTGACGTCATAGCCTTCCACATTCGAATTTCATCGAGATTCGAACCTGGATGCAATTAGAACTGTTTAGTGATAGGACTTATATTTTTCAATTCTAGGATTAAATTTTGGATTATATTCACAAAACTGTAAGTCCTATTTCCTATTTTTACATTGTTTTCTAGGGAAATAAATTAGTTTGTTAAAATTTACAAAGCTTGTTGGCTTCACTCTTTTCTTTTGCTACTTATGTACTAGCCTACAAGTATATATA